>JAOWBW010000751.1:0-223279 GCA_026119855.1 Campanula takesimana | reverse complement strand
TATGGAATAAAGCAACTAAAAACAAAGAAATTATTGAGTGTAATATTAAGACGTGAACCCTTTGAGAAAAATGGAGAAATATATATTTCTCATTATTTCACTAACATTTACTCTCTCTCTCTCTCTCCCCCTTTTCAACTTCATTATCAAAGCAAAAATTGGTAACTTAATAGTCGTCCATCATATTAATAATACTCTAATAATTAGTTTTAGTTTTTCATTAGAATAATCAAATTTTCTGTAATTCTTTATCAAAGTGCGATGAAGTTGACAATTTTTGCTTTGATTTTGAAGTTTAAAATGGGACGGAGGAAGTATATGAAGAAAAAAATATATATTGAAGGAAGTCTTAATTGAATTCAAGAAGAATGAATGTGTGTCACCAAAAGAGTGACTCGGTGATAAAAAGCTAACGATCAAAATCTGTGAAGCCTATAGTTCAATTCCTTTTCTTCCTCCTGAATAAAACACTAAAAAAAAAAATAGTAATCAAAGAGTTGCTAATTTTAAAAGAAAGTTGATCAAAAGTCTTAATCGAATCAATATTAAGGGAGAGAGGTTACGTGTGTAGGTCTCAAGGGATAACAAACGATGGGTCCTTGTGGCCAGTGGCGGAGGTATGTAGGGGCAAGCAGGGCAATTGCCTCCCCTTGACTTTTTTTTTTTTTTTTTTAATAAAGCAAAACGACGTCGTTTTGTATAAGTATAAATATAAACCTAAACTAATAGAATCAGAGTTGAACAGAAAAAAAAAAAAAAAAAAAAAAAAAAGGAAGGCAGGAGGGACTAAGCGAGCGATGCCGAACTGGAGACGGACAGAGGGCTTCTTCAACCTAGCGATTCTCAAGCAAATTCTATTCTCTATATTCTTCCATATTCAAATATTTAGGTACGAACTTCATCAATGTTGGATTTATCTATTCTATTATGTTGATTTCTCAATTAGGGTTAGGATTTTTTTTTGTTTTGATTTGAATTTTGTATGACATGATTTCTTCCCTTTCACCCAAGTTTTGATTAGATTATATTAGCCTTTTGTGTTGACCTTCTAATTTTGCTCTCTCTCCTGCTCTTTCTCCCCCATATTGAAAGTGACGAGGATATTTTATGGAAGGCTGATGTTAGGGAGACAAAGGAAGAACTTGCTGCAAGGGGCATGAAGTTCTTGAACTGGTCAGTTTCTATCCAAACTTTGATAGTGTACATTCTAATTCAGAGACATAAAAACTGCTTAGTGAATGCAGTTGTTCAGTAAATGGCTGATTGGCTGTAAGAAGTAATTACTTCTTGAACATTTGTTTAGCTTGTAGTTTACGGAGGCCGTATTAGCTATAAGTACCAATACATATATATATACGAGTACACCCAAAAAAAAAAAAAAAAAAAAAAAATCGGGGGCAACCCCCGTTCATTATTTATTTGGCCCAAAAAAGTCTTGCCCCCTTCCTCAAATTCCTGGCTTCGCCGCTGCTTGTGGCTTGTGCATCTTTCTGTTGTTCGTGTATTTATAAGTGCGAAAACTTATATGCGACCGTGACGGCGTCAGAGTCAGACGGGCCGTGAGATGGGTCGCCCGCCCAGTGATCTGCTGACCCGCGTCTATGATCCGCCCACCCAGTTATGTGTGTTTCTCAGCTCGCACCATGTGTCCTAGTTAAAAAAACCAATAACTTTAAAATGCTATATCTTGAGATTTTAAAGTCGGGAAAAAAATCTAAAAGTACCGTCGTGTTCGTCTCGACGAGACGAATCAAACTAGATAGGTCATGATATTGTTTTGATTTTTTTAAAAAAATTGATACTTTTTAACACACACAAAAATTGAGCTGCTCGTCTCCTGAGATATAACAACTCTGTTCTGCTAAAAGTAAAAGTTTCGTATTCAAAAAGTAACATGTTTACTGTCAAATGTAACATCATTTTTGCAAAAATAAATAAATAAATAAATAGTTTTGATAGTTTTTGTGTTAGAAAAAGTAGAATTTGAAGTGTAACAGAGTGCATATATGATTATATATTTTCTATATAGATGAATGTAACATTTTTATTTAGTAAATGTTACTTTTTTTAAAAAAAAAGAAGAAAATTCATGTATTTAATCAGTTTTGCATTTCAATTGAATGTAAAACCCTAGAAAAGTGTTACAATTGAGAAAAAAAAAAGTTACATTCATTTATTATAAAATGTAACATTAGTTTAGTTGTTGATCTTATGTTATCTTTATCTATTTAAGCAAATTATGGTACATTTTTGAAAAAAAAAAGTAGTGTTACATATGAGGAAAAAGATGTTACATTTTTTTTTATAAAAAGTGTTACTTTTGCTGGGGAGCAAAAAATGGCGTGAAAAAAAAAGTTGGAGGTCAAAAAAAAAAAAAAAAAAAAAAAATTGGCTCGGCTCGGCTTGGTTGTGAGCAGTCTCACAGGAGTCCAGCCCATTTATAAAACCTCATACTACTTTCAAAAAAATCTCTTAATTAACCAAGTGTCCATTTATTTATCAGTCCAAAAACAATAAGTGTTCTATTTTCAAATAAAAATAATTTTGATGCTTTTATCATGATATAATATTTTTATAATAATTAATATTCTTTTTCTTGGAAATTGGTAGATTCGTTTGACTTTTCAAAAGATTTAAGGATATATTATAAGTTTTATAAATTCAGTAACGTTAAAACTTTAATTTTGAAATGCGACTAACTTTTAGGACAAATAGAATAAATAATAGAACTAATTATTTTGAGATGAAGGAAGTACTATGATAAAGGTTGAATAGGGTAAATATAAAGTCACAAAAAATCTCACAAAATTTGGCTCACAAAATGATGTGTCAAGATTTTATTGGTGCTTTTAAATAGAGTGTGGCGGACCCATAATCGATGCAACCAATAAAATATCACCATCTCATTTTGTATCCATCATTTTATATACTTTTTCCTTTAGTGCTTCTAGCATTGCCCCGATTGAATATCCTTAAGATAAGTAAGCAACATTATAATTGCTCATCCCTGACATATACTCCCCCGCCCAAGCACAAGTGACACTTATTTCCTTTTTGGTCTGTCCCAGCACAAGTGATACTGCATACTCTGGAAATTTTTTAATATTATATTCAACCAACCCCACTCATTCTCTTTCTTCATCTTCTACCACTCATTTTATTCAACCAACACTATTATTTACCTCACTCATTCTCTCTCTCTTTATTTTTTACCACACATGGACAACCTTTTCTTAATTTCCGTGTCCCATAAGTTGGTCTCACTTGTGTCGGGACGGACGGAGGGAGTACTCCACTATTTTGGAGTTTTGAAAGTTAGTTTCACTTTTTTTTTACAGTTTGATGAACTTTAGGCTATTTAAAATTATTTTAATGAAAATTTAAATATTAATATTATTTTTAAATTGTGAATTAATAACATGCTATATTTATTTTTTTTATTAATAATTAAATATAATCTAAAATATAGTACCTCAAGTTTATTTAACTGGCAATGGAAAAAAGAGAGTGGGAGTATGTTCGACTTGTGCCTAACTCTTAATGTGGTATTTTTTTTTTCTTTTGATAAAAAATAAATTAATGTGTTAATCCAAAGTCATATGTCCAAATACTAGGGGTGTAAATGGTTTGGTTTGGTTCGGTCTCGGTCATTTTAGAGACCGAACTACTAGTCATCGGTTTGGCAAATAGCACAAGTTTCCCTACCAAATGACTGAAATCATGCTTTCTCTGTTGGGCTTCATCACTCATATCTTGGGTTTAAAATTGGTCTAGGCTTAATTTAAGATGGCAATTGGTGGTGTTGTCCATTAGGGCAGCCCGCCCTACTGGGCTTCTCCTGGCCCAAAGGATTGGACTTGGAGATAGGCTCGGTTGATACTACTCCTTCCGTCCCAAAATGATCTTCTCATTTGCCATTTCTCATTGTCTCAAAAAGTTCTTCATATTTATACAATTTAGTCTTAAATGTGCATAAACACAACATATCTAGTGAAGCAAGTGATCATATCCTTAAAATGTTTGAATAGTCAAACGTGAAGATCATTTTGGGACGGATGGAGTATAAAGCTTCAGCTTGGTAATTTGATATTTCGGTTGATTATAACATTAATACGGTTTCTATTTTGTTGTTTTAGATAAACGAAAAACTTGGTTTTCCATGGCATTCATCAAATGGAGACGACAATAAAATGATACTTGTTGACGCTCAAGTAGACATTGAAATGAAAGTACTAAATAGGCAATGAAATGAGAGTGCTAAAAATATCAAAGTAAAAACTCAAAGACAAGGTTAGATAAATTTTAGGGCAAAATTGCAATTTGGTTACCTGAGTTTGTCGTCAAGTTTCAATTAGTTACCTAGTTTGTGGTTCGGTCAATTTAGTTATCGAATATGTCTTTTTGTTACAATCAGTGTAAAATTTGTTAGCCCATTAGAAAACTAATGAAAATGGATGAAAAATGTAACAAAGTTCTTTCAAAATTGCAATGATCAACCCTAAAGTTTAAATTATTCCATTACACCCCCAAACTAACGAATGTAAAAGCTATCTTCTTTCTCAAAACCCGGTCATCACCACCACCCAAATCCGGTCACTACCATAACCACCTATCTTCTTTCCAGCGGCGATCCTTCCCCTGCACACCATATTTTCCGGCAATTGTCCATATTTTCCGGCGAAAAAAAATTCAAAAAATCGGACCAGAAAAAATACGATTCCTGCTTCGTTAACCGTTGGATCGTCTTCAAACTTCTGGGGAATGTTCGCATTACCTAGGCACACTTTTTCACCGTTGGGATCTACTAAAAAAATCACCGGAGAGGGAGATAAGTCCGCCGGAGCGAGAGAAAGGCGATTTTTGGGAGATTTTCGCCAGATTTTTCCGGCGGACTTATCTCCCGCTCCGGTGATTTTTTTTGCAGATCCAACGGTGAAAAGGTGAGCCTAGGTGATGCGAACATTCCCCAGAAGTTGAAGACGATCCAACGGTTAACGAAACAGGAATCGTATTTTTTCTGGTCCAATTTTTTGATTTTTTTTCGCCGGAAAATATGGACAATTGCCGGAAAATATGGTGTGCAGGGGAAGGATCGCCGCTGGAAAGAAGATAGGTGGTTATGGTAGTGGCCGGATTTGGGTGGTGGTGATGACCGGGTTTGAGAAAGAAGATAGCTTTTAACATTCGTTAGTTGGGGGTGTAATGGAATAATTTAAACTTTAGGGTTGATCATTGCAATTTTGAAAGAACTTTGTTACATTTTTCATCCATTTTCATTAGTTTTCTAATGGGCTAACAAATTTACACTGATTGTAACAAAAAGACATATTCGATAACTAAATTGACCGAAACACAAACTGGGTAACTAATTGAAACTTGACGACAAACTCAGGTAACTAAATTGCAATTTGCCCTAAATTTTAGGAATAAAATATCAAAATAATCGTACGAAATTAACAATCAGTCATCATCCATACCAGGCCCGTCTCAATAAGTTTAGGGGCCCGGTGCCAAAACGAATATGAGGCCCAGTGGTTCAGTGGTAGAGCCAAACTTCACAATGTGTGAGGTCCCGCGTTCGATCCCTTCCCATGCCTCCTAGAACATTATTATAAGGGGGTAAGTGGGGAACCACTATCGATCCTCTTAAAAAAAAAAAAAATATTTAAAGAATTTACACGGAAAAAAAAACATAAATTATACTCCCCCGTCCCAGCACAAGTAGGACTAGAGGCGTTTGCACACTAATTAAGACAAACTAGTAAATGTGTGGTAAAAAATGTAGAGATGGAATGAGTGGAGTAAATAGTACTCCCTCTGTCCCGCTTTAAGGTTCTTACTTTCCTTTTTAGTCTGTCTCAATTTAAGGTTCTTACTTTGTTTTACTACCTAAAATGGAAAGTGGGACCTACTTGTCATTCTCACAGCAAAAACTCCCCACCCACTTTCTCTCTCTCACTTTACTTTTCATACTCGCAACATTTACTTTTTCTTAATCTCCGTGCAAAGTCAAACTAGGAACTTTAAATGGGGACGGAGGAGTAGTGTTAGTTGAATAAATTGAGTGGTGGAAAATGACGAGAGAGAATGAGTGGGATAAATAGTGTTGTTGGTTGAATAAAATGAGTGGTGGAAAATGAAGAGAGAGAATGAGTGGGGTTGAAACATTTCCATTTTGGGTAGTCTCACTTTTAATGGGACGGCCTAAAAGAGAAAGAAGTCTCACTTATGGTGAGACGGAGGGAGTATATAAGTAATTTTATATAAAGATTAAATTTTGCAAAGTTAAGTACAACAAATTCAAAAATGGTTTATTACATCAATCATAACTTCTAAACAACTTAATTAATCCAACTAACACTACTATTTACTCCACTCATTATCCCACTCATTATCTCTCTTCATTTTCCACCACTCAATTAATCCAACTAACACTACTATTTACTCCACTTATTCTCTCTCTTCATTTTCTACCACACATTTACTAGTTTTTTTATTAGTGTTCAAACTCCTCTAGTCCTACTTGTGCTGGAACGGAGGAAGTATACATTATGGGCTGGAACTGAAAATTGGGGGCCCTCCCAAATTTTGGGGCCCTGGGCTGTGGCTCTGGATGTACTGGCTAAGGGCCCGCCCTGATCCATACACGGAGCAAGGAACTTGGATTTACTTTCAAATGCATTTATAAGATGAAATGAGTATATATAGATACAAAATTATATAGTTTAAGTAGAAATGTAGTATTTTTATTTTCAGTAGATAAGCTAAAATACCATACTATTAACAAACTTTCGGTTTAATTTTTTTTTTTTTTTTTTTTGACATATATCGGTTTAATCGGTTTTCAAATGTTTGATACGGTCTTTTCGTTCGCCTCGAATTTTCAGTGTATGTTGATTTCTTTATTATTGTTTAGTTTTATTTTAGAATAATGTTTTAGTTAATTTTTTAACTTTTAAATTTCAGAAATTTCACTAAAGCCCTTAATAGCTAATATTAATTACATGACATGTGCCATGCATATGGTACTTTACCGATCTTTTTAACTAAAATCATCTAAAAGCCTTTAACTAATAAAAAAACAAACAAAAAAAAAACTATATCTAAAACCCTGATGTAGCAGAAAAAAAAACATCAAACCTCCAAGACTTCCCATAATTTCAAACCCTAAACTATCATTTACGCTTTAAAAAATGAGTCAGTCTTCTGAAAAAACCTGTTTTACACTAACCTTAGTGCAAAACTTGTTTTTCATGAAAAAATAAATTTTTTATAAGAGATGAAAAACAAGTTTTACACTAAAGTTAGTGTAAAACAAGATTTTTTACCAAATTTTCACTTCAAAAATAGAGATTTTGTTTTTAAATGTCAACTTAATTAATCATTTACTCCCTCTGTCTCTCTTTAACTTACAAATTTTGGGTTCGACACATCATTTAAGGAAAAAGTGAAAAAGTTGATGTGTTGTGAGAGTGTAGATAGTTGAGTGGGGTAGAGAATAGTAAGTGGATAGTTGTTGTGAGTGGGACAAGTGAGTCTCATTATTTTAAAAGTATTAAAACATTTCTTTTTTGGAACTTTGTAGATTAAATTGGCACAACCAAAATGGTAAATTTTGTAGATTAAAGAGGGACGGGGGGGAGTATACGCCAGCCAGCCAACCAGCTAGCAATGCCAATAGCTAATTGGAGGAAAAGGAGCCACCTATTCCAATTGGTTTCTCAAGCAGTTAATAAAGGGGATAAGTGGTGTAGAGTAGTACCACTTTTATTATAACTAGTTATTTATATGTTTTTATGATTTTAGAAATGCTAGGGGCATAAAAGAATGACACAAAATCATGCTCGCAAAATGTGGTGGTGATATTTTATTAGTTGCATCGATAATGAACTCACCACACTCTAATTTAAAACACCAATAACATTATTACACCTAAGATGTTGTGCACATTTTTTTGTGAATTTTTTGTGCCCCTAATATTATTCTATGATTTTACCTTCATTTGATCTGTTTGGATTTTGTGGTGGGGATAAAATCATAATGCTCTAACTCTGTCTTAAAATAATAATTTTAACTGACTTTTTAAATACTGTAAAAGTACATTAAAATTTATTAAAAGTTGATAATTTTAAAGCCTTTTTTTGAATATATAACTGAGTCTTTATAACGAAAAGTTTTCATCATTCTGCAAGCGGACTAGGCAGAATGACCACTAAATGCAACTTATTTTCATGATTTTTGTTAAATAATAGTACAGTTTACTTATGTTTATTTTTATTTTTTTTTCAAAATATTATTATTTCCATCCCAGTTTAAGGTTATTATTTCCATCCCAGTTTAAGGTTGTTACATTTCAAAATAAAATTATTTTGTTGACTCTCTTTTTTTCTAGTTAATGATCTTGTAGTAGCAGTAGCACTACTCCAATTAAATGGAAATCAATGAGTAATAATTTGTACACAATCGCTGGTTTGGAGAATCTTGTGTTGTAATTAAATTAATAATGCTAAATCAACCACCGCAAGAAAAAAAAATACGAAGCTAAATTTTCTACTTCATCCATATGTCCTTAAATGAATGTTTATTTAAAAAAAAAAAAAAAAAAAATCGTTCCAAAATGAATGTTTTTTTTACCAATTTTTTTTCATTAGTCATTTTCTACATGCAAAACTAATTTTTTTGGAAGTGGATAACAAAAATATGTTTACATCTTTGCTACTAAATTGTATAAAAAATGAACATTTTACTGACGTTCTTTAAAATAAAATTTTAATATTTATTTAAGGACGGGAGTATTAAGGACGGAAGTATTGTACTACATTATCCATCGTCACTGATGACTAATTGGGTCGGCGGTGGTCCTCAACCTCAAGCTTCCTTTAAGTCCAACTAGTGTTAAATTGCCGGCAAAATATTGGTGCACAGGGCCAAGTTCTCTTACACTTGCACACTTGCACAGAGCCTCAAAATTTAGGGGCCTCCAAAAGTGGGTGGGTTAAAATTGATGTTTTATTTTTTAAAATACTAATACAAAATAACTTTCAGTAATACAATTTGTTATTGATATACAATTATGAACTCTCACTAATAAATATTATATTTTTATTAGGATACTTAAATTAAATTAAAATTATTACTCAAAGTTCTTTCATATTAATATAACAAATGTGAAATATTATTTTGAGACGGATGGAGTATGTAAAATGTTGCTTTAGTCACTTCTTAAATCAGAGATGAAATCATGTGAATGTTTCGAAGCTTGAACAATCAAACGCGGGCAAAGCTCCGACGACCTCATGGCTTTCTCTTACAATCAAAATCCCGCCGGGTTTAAATTTTATATAAAAACTATTTATAAATATTTTGTGTAAATTTCTATATATTAAGGACCCAATATTCACATATAGCACAGGGCCTCTATAATTATTGAGATGGGCCTGTTGGTGCAGCACCATATCTTCTAAGGGAAAAATAATAAAGTTACGAAAAATGGCTACAAAATGTGACTTACAAAATGAGGTGTTATAATTGTATTGGTGTTTTTAATTAGAGTGTGCCGGGTCCACTATCGATGTAACCTAATTCTTCTCTTACTCTTATTTAATTCAAATAAACTTCTCTTTAAAAAATTATAACTCGCCTTTTCAAATATAGGTCAACTCTATTAGAACACCCTTCCACTAATGAAGAAAATGAAAATATGGGTGGATTCGGAGAGGATCGGTTCCATCTACCTTATATAGAGAATCAGCAAATTTTCAATCAAGTTCGGCATTCCCTTGGCAGAATGGATGTCGTTTGTCAACATTGTCATGCCTTGCACTGGATTGCCGAAAAATTGGTTAAGTCTTCTGTGAGTAGGCCCAAATTTGGAAAATGTTGCTTGGATGGCCAAGTCAGGCTCCCTAATCTTCTTGATCCACCCACCCTGTTCAGGGGATTATATGACGGTAGTGACCACCGTTCGCCGTCATTTTTTCAAGATATTCGACATTATAATGCCGCAAATGCTTTCACCAGTCTTGGATGTGAACTAGATGATCGTGTACGACCTGGTAGGGGCCCTTATAGCTTCACTATACATGGTAAGTTGCGACATCGTTCTGGTTCATTGCTACCACCTCCAGATTCAAATCCCGTATATGCTCAACTTTACATATATGATCCGATGGCCGCCTTAAATAGTCGTCAGCGTCGAAATCCAACATTAGATCGAGACCTATTGGGTTGCATCTAAGAATGTTTGTTACAAAAAAAATCCTTTTGCTCCTATCTTTCGCCAAGCGTGTGCAATACTAGAGCAACAAAGTCAATATCAGTCTAATCAAAATTTGTCGGCATATTTGCGTTTTGATCCAGGAAGAGATCCACGGCGATATAATGCACCTACTGTAGATGAGATTGCAGTAATCTTGCCCGGTGATGGTACTGAGAGAAGGAGAACAAGATATTGTCCTACACTACAGAGATCAACGCTTGAAGCGGATAAGTGAAAGTCATCCAGCATACGCCCCATTGCATTACGTCTTATT
Organism: Campanula takesimana; assembly: GCA_026119855.1. Classification (NCBI taxonomy): domain Eukaryota; kingdom Viridiplantae; phylum Streptophyta; class Magnoliopsida; order Asterales; family Campanulaceae; genus Campanula; species Campanula takesimana. Next base: position 212,747 of record JAOWBW010000751.1, on the reverse strand, counting down.
ATTTCCATTAGGTGAGCTAGGATGGGAACCGTCCATGACTTTTTGGGATGTAAATAGGAATGGTCCGAGTACTAGAAGTAGAAATAGACTCACAATGATGGATTACTACAGTTATCGTTTATTTGAACGACCAACGGAGTATTCTACCATTTTGAGAGGGAGAAAACTATTTCAAGAGTATTTGGTGGATGTTTGGGCTGCAATAGAGCAAAACTGTCTTCTTTACTTCAGAGAAAATCAAGAGGCATATGTTCGTGTTGATCGGTATAAAGATCTGCAAGAAATTTTTGATGAAGAGAGTGCAAGACCGGATCAAATTGGTAGAAGATTCATTCTCCCATCTTCTTTCGTTGGTGGACCAAGGCAAATGTATGAAATTTTTCAAGATTCCATGGCTATTACACACGCTTAAAAGCATCCAGATATTTTTTTAACTATGACAGCCAACCCAGCATGGCCAGAAATTAGAGATGCTCTACTTCCTAATCAAACTGCACCTGATCGACCTGATTTGGTTGCTCGAGTTTTCGAATTAAAGAGAAAGCATTTGTTAAGAATTGTACAAAATGAAAGGGTGTTTGGAAAAGTAGAAGCATATGTTTTCACTATTGAATTTCAGAAAGGGGATTGCCCCATATGCATGTACTCTTTTTTCTCGCGGATGAAGATAAGATCAGAACTCCTGAACAAGTTGATAGGGTGGTATGTGCCGAGTTACCTGATCGAGATAGCAGGCCTGCACTTTTCGACACGGTTAAGAGATGTATGATTCATGGACCATGTGGCACGAGAAACTCAAGTGCGCAATGTATGGAGAATAATAGGTGCAAAAAAAAAATTCCTAAAACACTGGGCCGAAACAACTTCTATTGATAATGACGGCTATCCAATCTATCGCCGCCGCAATAATGGAGTTGTATTGACAGTACGAAGGAAGGAGGTAGATCACAGAGATGTTGTACCTTACAACCCTTATGTTGGGTATGTTTATTTCTTAACCCTCCTACTTATGTTAGAATTGATTGTACCATCACCTATTAATATTTTATGGACTTTAGGACCCTATGTAAGAAGTTTTATAACTTCAATTTTTAGCTTAGTCTATTTTTTACGATGGGCTTAGAATATAGGACTTGGAGCGAAAAGGAATGAAGATTTAAGCAAGTCTGTAGTCACTGCGCAGGACTACTCTGCGCAGGACACCACTGCGCAGGTGTCTCCTGTGCAGCATTCTATCTTGCTCAGTTTTCGATGCATTCAGATCACCTAACTTGGAAAACGCTTTGAAGATGTACGCTTATTAAAGTGCTGAGGTGTGCAGAAACGACAAAGCAAGCACACTCAGCAGATCCAACGGTGGAGATGTGCTCAAGAGAAATATTTCAAACAAAGACAGCTGTCAACCTTCTAGAAGAAGCTTTTGAAATTGGTCTTCATGCTCAGTCTCCAACGGCTCTATATCACCTGCGTACCAATCATATTGTGTCAGGTCATCAACCTTGATTAGAGCCCCAACGGCTATAAAGGACATCTGCTCACCAATCATATTGTGCCAGCTCATCGTCTTTGCTCAGAGCTCCAACGGCTAGTTTTAAGCTCTCTGCTATAAATAGCCTGCTCATCTTCATTTCCAAGTTGCTAGAGTTTGTGCTTACTAATATCTTTGAAGTTCTGAAGATTGCTGCTTATATTCCCAGATTCAAGATCAACCTTCAAACCTTCATACCTTCAAACTCCTGCCCAGATCCTAAAGCCTTGTATCACCAGAATTCTTCGTGCTCTTCATCTCATAGATTCATAGAGCCCAGAATTTCTGTCACAACACACCTCTTGAAGCTTCGATCATTTAGATCATACTTCTTGAGATACACCGGTTTAGTCTAGGATTTGTTTTTCATAGAATAGATTTTGATTTGAGTTTTGATTCATTGTAATCTTGTAAAAGCTCCCACATCAATATATATCTCTCCATTAGAAAATCCAAGACTAACCATCTTGGTAGAGGACGTAGATCTTTCATCGGTCGAACCTCTCCAAATAGCTTGTTCTTTATTCTCGCTATTTATTTACTGCTTAATCATTTCTGAATTACTGCTTTGTTTGATCTTATCAGATTGCTATTATTGCTGCAGTGTTTGTTATTGCTTATTGCCTTAGAATCCTTTTTATCCAACACTTTAAGCCAAAACTTAGCGCGTGCGTTTTTATCTCTGCGCAGCCTTTTCTTGCGCAGTAGCTGCTTAAACTTCTGTTGTGCATTTCACACTCTCACTGCGCGCTATACTTAGCTTATTTGAGAACTGTGCGCTTAAGCCATTGATTTGCAAAAGGGTTTGAAAAGAATTTTAAAATGCTATTCACCCCCTCCCCTCTAGCATTTTTCATACCCTTGTTGCCCCTTTGGGACCAACAAGTGGTATCAGAGCTAACACCTTCATAAAACTTGTATCTGTTTTTCAAGCTTAACAGCTTGGGTACCGATTCAATATGGCTTCAAAATCTTGGGCAATGGCTAACTATTCACATGTTCCAGTACTGAATGAAGATCACTTCGAAATCTGGAAGCACTGCATGCTCACTCATTTTTCTTCTATAGACGAGATCCTCCACGACATCGTTCTTGAAGGACCCTACATTCCAATGAAGGCCAATCCAGATGCTGCTACCAACAAGGATAATCCTACAATCAAGAAGGCCAAAGGGGAATGGACCGATGAAGAAAAGAAATGGGTTGGCTACGATGGAAGAGCTAGAAACATCATTCTTAGCACTCTAGACCTCTCCACGCACAATCAAATTGTGAGTGGTGGAACTGCAAAGGAACTATGGGATGCTATTGAAGGATATGTGAATGGAGACAAAGTAAGCAAGGAAAAGAAAAGATTTGTGGTGCAAAGAAAATTCAACTGCTTCATAAGAAAGGATGGTGAAACCTTGAGACAAACCTATGATCGCTTCTGTGCTGTTGTAAACTCTTGTAAATCTCTTGAAACCATATTCACTAATAAAGAAGTCAATTCTCAATTCTTAGATGTGCTAGGTTCCAGATATGTGCACAAGGCAAGTCATCTGGAAGATTCTGTATTTCTAGATACTTGGCCACTGCGCAGCTTATACGCAAACTTAAAAGTGTATGAGCTAAAACTTGATCGAATTGACGAAACTGAAGGCAAAGGAAAACTTGTTTCCTATGTTGCGCAAAAGGAACCTGCGCCTGATCAAACCTCAGACAAAGTCTCTACTTCCTCTCTACTTGAAATGGATGATGATGATTTCGCCATGTTCGTAAAATGATTTCAAAAGTTCAGGAAATTCTCCAAGCCAGGATCCTCAAGTAAAGCTCCAGCTAAATTCTCTCGTGGAAGAGACTCAAAGAAAGATGAAGAGTTGGTCTGCTACAACTGCAGAAAGCCCGGTCATTTTGCTTCAAAATGCCCTACTCCAAAATTTGAGTACATGAAGATAAATACTGCGCAGAGATCATCAAAGCAGCGCGGAATGATTGCTGAAGAAGACTGCGCAGAAAAGGAACTGAAGACTTGGATAGAGACTGACACTGAAGACAGTGATGATGACTCTGAGGATGGACTGCTCTGCTTAGTGGCCAATGCTGGTGCTGATAGCGATTCAGACAATGATCCCGATACGGACACAAAGGCTGCGCCAAGTACAATTCAGAAGAAAGATCCCACCATCACAGAACTGGTGGAAATGGGACATCTGACTCCAAGCAGACAGAATGGCAATTAATTATTTCCTAGAGCAGACCTATCAAAGAAATTTGTAGTTGCGCCTCCGCGTAAAGAATCTTTTGAAATTCCTGCTGAAATTGTAAAAGAGAATGACTCTGCTGCTGAACGCGAGTCTGTATTCAACAAGCTAAAAAGGTAATCAAAAGATTTAATTCTATGAAAGAAGCAGTGGACTTATCAATTGGAGAAATTTCACAGCTTAAGACGGAGAAAACTCTTTTAAAATCTGAAAACGCCCTCCTTAAGGAGCAGATTAAGAGCATGACTCCTCTTACTGAAAAGAACCGTTTCTTGACAATCAAAATGCGTTATTTAAACTAAGAAACGAAGAGTTGGCTGCACAAGTAGCTGATCTCACAAAGATCACTGATGAGTGGACCAAATCTCGTATCACTATGGATCAAATTCTAGAATCCCAAAAAGCCAGTGGAGATAAGGAAGGCTTGGGGTTCTCAACTAGTGACAACTTTAAATGCGCCGTTTGCTCTGAAAGAGAAAAAGATTTTACACCACAGCAAACTATTGAAATTCCTAAAGCAAAGCATTCTGCTTCAATAGGTAAAAGACAGGAGAAAGTCCAGAGACAAAATTTCCATTATGTCTACCCAAAGAAGCAAACTGGTAAAGCCAAGGGTAAGGCTAAAGTTGAATCTGCGCATGATTTCTCATATTCTGACTATGGTTGCGCTTCAACTTCGAATGTCAAATCTGCGCAAAAGGGTCATGCGCATGAAAGCCATGCGCCCCAACACCAGATGCGCATTCTTAAGAAAAGCGCACCCAAACCTCAGAAAATGATATTTGTCAAAGCTAGTTCAACTGCTCCAGTTCAGAATGCTAAGCCAAAGAAAAATAAAGAGTTTGTAAAAACCCAATCTATAAGTGGATTACATCATTGTGTTGTGTGTGATGGTTTAGGTCACAAGGCTGTAGAATGCCCTTTGTGATTTACTCCTAATGCCAAGGGACGTAAAAATCTTAAGGTCAGACAGGAGTGGGTTGTCAAAAGTTGCTAACTCTAGGACCCAAGAATAAAGGGGACTTGCGTTTTTAATGTCTATTTTTCAGGTCTCCTGCTTCACTGCGCACTCTTCACAAGCTAAAGCGCATATATGGTACCTCGACGGTGGATGTTTTAGACACATGACTGGAGATGTCACCGCTCTTGAAGATGTGCATGAAGGAAGAGGTCCCTCTGTAACTTTTGGAGATAACAACAAAGGGCACATAGTTGGATATGGAAGAATCAGAAAAGATAAAGTGTGCATTGAGAAAGTTGCGCTAGTAGAAGGACTCAAGCACAACCTGCTCTCCATATCACAATTCTGCGATAAAGGTTTGGAATGTCACTTCACTGAAACGCACTGCTATATCAAAGATGGCATATCTGGACTAATTTTGCTCACAGGGACTCGTAAGACTAATGTTTACTTTATTGATCTTACCACTATAAATTCTATCACTAATCTCTGTTTTGTAGCAAAGAATGTAAGTGAAAGCAGCTGGCTATGGCATAAGCGCTTAAGTCATTTGAACTTCAAGTATTTGGCTAAGCTAGGAAGGGAAAATCTTGTCAAAGGGCTTCCCAATGTAGCTGACCATCATGACATAAAATGTGCAGCATGTTAGCTCGGTAAACAACCTAAGCAGTCTTTCTCCAGCAAGATTGCCTACTCCACTTCCAAATGTTTACAACTGCTTCACATGGACTTGTTTGGACCGGTCACCACCGCGAGCATTGGAGGAAACAAATACACTTTAGTTGTGGTGGATGACTACTCAAGATATGCATGGGTCGAAATGATGATATCCAAAGAAGACTTCTATGATATCTTGACTGATCTCTTTCGAAAGCTCCAAACTCAAAAGGAAGACGACATCGTGATCGTGAGATCAGACAATGGAACTGAATTCAAGAATAATGGTGTTTCTCAATACTGCGATGACCATGGAATTGATCACAATTTCTCTGCTGCTGGAGTTCCTCAACAAAATGGCGTTGTGGAAAGAAAGAATCGCACGTTGATTGAGGCTGGAAAGACCATGTTAGCAGAAGCTAAGCTTCCAAAGTATTTCTGGGGAGAAGCTGTCAACACTGCTTGCTTTATTCAAAATATATCCCTCATCAACAAAGCCTACAACAAAACTCCATATGAACTATGGAGAGGAAGAGCGCCCAACATTGCCCTTCTTCAAGATTTTTGGCTGCAAATGCTATATCCTCTACAACGGCAAAGATCATAGAGGTAAATTCGATGCCAAAGCAGATGAAGGTATTTTTGTTGGGTATGCCAAACATTCTAAAGATTTTCGTGTTTTTAATAGAACTACTCTAGTAATTGTTGAATCTGTACATGTTACCTTTGATGAGCATTCTCTCCTTGAGCCACATTTGGCTCCAAATGATTCTGATGATTCTGCTGAGAATGTTAAGACATGTACGCAGCCACAAACTGCACCTGCGCAGAATGATAATCAGGCTGATCACAATCAGAATCAAGCAAGTCCATCCCATGCGCCAACTCCGGATGCTGCGCCAGAAGTGACGACTCCTGATGCGCATACACCCCCTCCTGCGCATGATGTTTCTCCGCTTCAGCAAATCACCTTTGATGATCTTGATGCTGGAGCTAATGAAGTACCCATTGAAGATCTTCGTATTCCTACTACTCAACCTAACTTACCTCCCAAGGTTCATGAAGTTAGAGATCACCCAACTTCAAACATCATTGGTGATCTCAATGTAGGGGTTCGTACTAGGAGAGCATTAAACTTTGATGATGAATATCACTCATTTATCTCTCAAATCGAACCAAAAAGATTGATGAAGCGCTCCAAGATTCAAGCTGGGTTACTGCTATGCAAGAAGAGCTTAACCAATTTGAGCGATGCAAGGTTTGGACCTTAGTACCCAGACCTCATGACCAAGGAGTTATTGGTACAAAATTGGTATTCAGAAACAAGATGGATGAGAATGGAAGCATCACCAGGAACAAAGCAAGGTTGGTTGCGCAAGTCTATAGGCAAGAGGAAGGAATCGACTATGATGAAACATTTGCGCCTGTAGCAAGACTAGAAGCTATCAGAATTTTCTTAGCTTATGTCTTTCACAAGAAATTCAAGCTTTATCAAATGGATGTGAAAAGCGCATTTCTCAATGGAGAAATCCAAGAGACGGTCTACGTAGCTCAACCTCCTGGATTTGAAGATAGCAGATTTCCAAATCACGTCTTCGAGCTTCAGAAAGCTTTGTATGGACTTAAGCAAGCTCCAAGAGCATGGTACGATACTCTATCAAAATTCCTACTAGAGAAAGGCTTCAAGCGCGGTAAAATCGATACAACTCTTTTTATTGCTAAGTATAATGATCATTCTTTACTTGTTCAAATTTATGTCGATGATATTATATTTGGTTCTACTAATGAGTTACTTTGTAAGCGCTTTGAGAAGCTCATGAAAAGCAAGTTTGAAATGAGCATGATGGGAGAACTCACATTTTTCCTCGGGCTTCAAATCAAGCAATTGAATGATGGCATCTTCATAAATCAAGCCAAGTACACAAGAGACTTGATCAAGAAATTTGGTCTTGAGAATGCTAAAGCATACGACACTCCAATGGCTACGGGCAATAAGCTTGACAAAGACTTGAAAGGTAAGAAAGTTGATCAAACTTTATATCGAGGTATGATTGGCTCTCTCCTTTATCTTACTGCTAGTAGGCCAGATATTATGTTTAGTGTTTGTGTCTGTGCGCGCTATCAAGCAGACCCTAGAGAAGCGCACTTAACTGCTGTTAAACGCATTATTCGTTATCTTTCTGGAACTGTTAACCTTGGACTTTGGTACACCAAAGATTCGAATTTCGATTTGCTAGGTTATTCAGATGCAGACTACGCAGCATGCACAATTGACAGAAAGAGCACAAGTGGAACTTGTCATTTCCTTGAAAATCGACTTGTTGCGTGGGCAAGCAAGAAGCAAGCTGCTGTGTCCATCTCCACTACAGAAGCTGAATACATTGCTGCTGGAAGCTGCTGCTGCCAAATCCTATGAATGAAGCAACAATTGGTGGACTATGGAATTCATAAAGGAAACTGCCCAATTTTCTGCGACAATATGTCCACCATAGCAGTCTCCAACAATCCTGTCATGCATTCAAAGACAAAACACATCGACATCAAATATCATTTTCTCAAGGATCACGTGGAAAAAGGAAACATTCATTTAGAGCACGTGGGAACAGATAATCAAATTGCTGATATCCTTACAAAGGCTCTTGACGCAAAGAGATTTGTATTCTTGAGAGGAGAAAGGGGTATTCTTGAACTTAGCTAACTTGCCCATATGATCTGTTAATACTAATAATCTTGTGTTTGCTTGATAAAGTGTTCATTATAGGTCAAGATCCATGCTTCTACGCAACCCCCCGCAGTACTTCATTTGCGCATGACACTAATGTTTTTTTTTTTAGAATCTATTGCGCTATTTAAAGCTCTGCGCATGATTTTAACATGCGCACACTTCGTGGATCGCAGGTAAGTCTTCTATTTATTAGAAATTACACATAGGTCCCTGACTGAAAAGTCAACGCTTAGTTCACAAGGGTACTTGTGCAATTAAATTTTTCCCTCGCCTTAATTTTTGAATTTTCTTGGGAAATTACGCTTTTGCCCATGCGCATGTCCCATTATCATTAATGCATACGGCCATTGATGATAGCGCTTGTTAGGGTTCCTGAGTAACATTTATGAGGGAGTTGATATGATTGTGACCTGCCTAGACCTGCTGCCACACGCGCGCGTCAGGTCTGCGCACGCGCGTTCCCTATTCGGCCACGTCACCTCGCTATCGTGCGCCTCTGCGTTTTTCACCAAATTCACCGTCTTTCACCAATCTGCCTTGCTGACGTCATACGTCTTTTCCCTTTTTGGTATAAAACCGTTTGACTCTTCTTTTTCTCTCTCCCCTGCTCACTCTCCTCTTTCACAAATTCATCACTTTCTCTCCTCTGCAACCTACTCTCTAACTCCCAATTATTTCCTCTTTCTTTCTCTTTGACTTTCCTTTCAATCTCTTCAAATCTCCTCTTTCTTCCTCATTTCAAAAAAACCTAGTACCATTTAAATGGCTCCCCGAAAATCAAAAGCTAAGGTAGTTGTTGAGGTCCATGAACCGGTTGAAGAGGTTCCTCCCCCAGAAACTAAGACCGTCGACGACATGGTAACAATTTCTGACCCTTGAACTCATTTTCTGTCGATCCGCCATTGTTGAGTCTCGAGTTCTTAAAACTCCCTTTTTCAATTTTTCTCTCATTGTTTAATCATTTTCAAAATCGTTTGTTGTTTTGGGTTCTTCTCTCTCTGATCTACATTTATATCTACTTTATTTCACGATCAGTATTGTTTTCATATGTTTTCTGCAAAATTTTTCGTTCGAAAACCACCAAGGCAGTCGAACAGCTATTCTAGATTTCTGGGCTTAATGTCATATTTTTTGGAAATCTTGTTTTTTTAAGTCGTTTTCGTCTCTGAAATGCGGTTATTTCGATATGCTTTTTGCCCATTTTGGTCAATCATTGATTTTTGGTGTTCTTGGTGTTCATGTTCTATTATTCCGTGTTATCAAGTTCTTATTTTTCTCTTATGATTAGGATCGCATAAGAATTTCTTAGTGTTTGTGCTTTTGCGCATAGTTACTTGTTTTTGCGCATTACTTTAACATTCATTTCTTGTATGGAGATGCTGCGCATACGTGTATCTGCGCATGCGCTCCGCTCCATGCGTGATTCTTGTCTAAACTATTTCTTGTTTTGCACAGAACTCTTTTTATTTCCTACAAGGCTGGGAATTAGATCTTGCTACGCTACACAAAGACGCTGTCGGACGCAGGATTGTTCATCTCATGGATTCCTCCGGCATCTTACCTCTCTTTACACTGGACCAGGACTTCTATGTCCCTTCTCTTGTAGACGAGTTCTTTGAAAACGCAGAGAGAGTCACCATGATGCACAAGCAAACTCGAGCAAAGATTGATGTTATCCGCTCAGTTGTTCATAATTATTCAGCGTCACTTAAGAAGCTTTGCAGGTTTAATGTTGATGATGCGCCAGAAGTCTATTCTGAAGCTAAACAGAACAAGCTTGCGCAGAAACTGGTTGGGGAACCCACTCTTGTAAAGAAGTGGAGCGTTCATGATCGCAAGGAATTTGGTGAGGTGATGTATCACCTGTGCACCATTATTGGGGACTCAGTAAACTGCAAAAATGGAAATAAGGGCAAGTTCATTTCCAAGCAGTGAGCTTATTGCGCTGCGGTTTATAATGGCGATGCTCTAGACTGGTCCTCTGTTCTATTTGATGAGCTATGGGATGCATCGGAGAGCTATGACAAGCGCATGGACAAGAAAGTAGCCAAGTACAGAACTCACTGTAGGCTACTATCCAAGTATCTGATGAACGTCTCTGAGCTGCGCACCTTCGTGCAGAAGCGTCCTGAACTCAAAGTTCCGTGCACCAAGACCTATTCCATCTCTCACCTCTACTCACTGCGCAATGAAATTGGTCGCGGTGATTATCGCAAGATCTGGAACAAGGACACCAGCCCAAACAAGGAAAATTGGGTTGATAGTGATAATGATGATGAAAACGCCCCTCAACCCAAGGCAAAGAAAACTGCCGCGCAGCCTTCAAAGGCCAATGCGCTTGCTGAACCTGAAACGGCGGTTGCGCAGGCAAAGCGCAAAGGCAAAGGTATAGCAGATCCTGCGCCAGAAAAGGTGAAGGAAATTCCTAATGTCAGGTCAACTGCTGGCATTAAAATAGGATCTGACTTACCACCTTCAGCCCCCAAGCCTTCAAAGAAGCGCAAAGATCCTCCTGCGCCTGCTCCCTCTCCTGTAAAAACCAAGAAAAGGTCTGCATTTACAAGACTTCCTCTTGCGGCGGCTATGGTTGAAGAAGACAGCGAGTCTCGAATGGATGAGACTGCTGCTGATGCTGATGCTGCAGACGATACCACGCAGGGGGAGCGAGATCTAAAGGCTGCTGAAGGACCTCCTGCTCAGGGTAAAGGAGATAGTGATGACTGGATGGATGAAGCTTTTCCCGACTCCGGTACACCTGCCAAGGCCCCTGCTGCCGCACCTACAAAGGATGTTCCTCTTCGAACTCCGCGCAAGAAACAAGTTGTGCGCAGCACTATGAAAGGACAGCCAAAAGCTGCGGATCCACCTTCTCCCAAACCATCAATAAGTGCCTTCCAACGCCTCAATATTCTGGTTGGAAATACTCAACCTAGCACCTCTGTCCTCCATGATGGATTGGACTTGGAAGATGAGGATGAGGAAATTACCAAGTCTGCGCAGGCCGATGATGCTGCGCAGCGAACTGCTGTTGATCCTCCTGAAGGTGAAAAGGAAGGGGATGTACGCACAACTGATACAGATAGCAGCAGCACGCACTCATCTACGCATAGGTCTCCTACTGCTGATCCTATTCATCTCTCTCCCAAACTACCCTCACCTAAACACTCTCCTCCTAAAGAGACTCCTCCTCCTACCTCAGAACAAGCTGCTCCTTCCACTTTTCCTACTTTTCCCACCGTATCTACCTCCTCTCTCTCTCTTCCTCTGCAGACATGCGCCAAATTGTCCAAGCTCTGTATACTATCCAAGTAAATCAGGTAGCTGCGCAGTCCCAAATGGCTCAACTTATTACTGCACAGTTAGCCATTCAGGAGCAACTTGATGCGCAGCGTATAGAGATTGCTGCCATTAAGGGGGAGAATGTATCAAAGGCAAGTACCTCCGCAGGTCCTTCCGACCCCTCTGCGTAGCGCGTCCCTGATGCTTTAGATCAAATGGTTTTGGACACTCTGAAGTCAATAGCTGGGATGCTTGAAAATGTTTGCACCTATACCGCTATCAATGATGGGTTTATAGGACTGCTTAAGCGTCTGCGCAAGAGCTTGGCCGATGGGCTGCATGAAGGGTTTGCCGGGTTGGAAGCAATGATGTTGGAGAAATTGGAACAAGGTGGTCCTACGCATGCCAATGCGCTTAATATGGAAAGTGTCAGGGAGTGCATAACTCAAGCGATGACTGATTTCGCTGATGGGTTCAACGCTAGGATGGATCAAGCTATGTTCGATATTCAAGCCAGCGTGAACACTCAGCGCCTCCACACTGACCAAAGACTCGAAGCAACGCATGCCACTGTCATCAACACCATTGAAGCTACGGAGCAGTCATATTTCAACCAGATGACTGGACATCAAGTGCAATACAGAGCCAACTTCCAAGAGCTGCGAGAGGATAACAGAGATATCCGCAGAAGAATGTCTACCTATGTCGGAGAGGCTGTGGCGTTCAGAGAAAGGTTTCAAGAACTGAAGATTGAACTTATGAATAAGTTCAACAGTCTGCAGAATGAGCTGCGCGAAGCCCTGCACCGGATCAACATAGACTAGGTTCTATGTAATTTTTGTTTTTGCGCAAAGTATTCCTTTTTGTGCGCATTTTGTTTTTCTTATTCAAACTTGTAATCTGCAACTCTTTACATTTCAAGTTTTAATGAGAAAAATCGCATCATTAGTTTCCAAAACCTTGTTCATTTCAAACTCTTCGTTTGTGGAACAATGATTGCATTATTTTACCTCATGCGCATAATCTTAAATGCTCATATTTTCTACGCATGAAGTTTAAACATTCAGTTTAAACGCATACTCCAATTTAGTCTAGGATTTGTTCTTCATAGAATAGATTTTGATTTGAGTTTTGATTCATTGTAATCTTGTAAAAGCTCCTCACATCAATATATATCTCTCCATTAGAAAATCCAAGACTAACCATCTTGGTAGAGGACGTAGATCTTTCATCGGTCGAACCTCTCCAAATAGCTTGTTCTTTATTCTCGCTATTTATTTACTGCTTAATCATTTCTAAATTACTGCTTTGTTTGATCTTATCAGATTGCTATTATTGCTGCAGTGTTTGTTATTGCTTATTGCCTTAGAATCCTTTTTATCCAACACTTTAAGCCAAAACTTAGCGCGTGCATTTTTATCTCCGCGCAGCCTTTTTCTTGCGCAGTAGCTGCTTAAATTTCCGCTGTGCATTTCACACTCTTACTGCGCGCTACACTTAGCTTATTTGAGAACTGTGCGCATAAGCCATTGATTTGTAAAAGGGTTTGAAAAGAATTTTAAAACGCTATTCACCCCCCCCCTCTAGCATTTTTCATACCCTTGTTGCCCCTTTGGGACCAACACCTTATCTCACAGAGTTGTTTGATTGTCATATTAACGGGGATGTGTGTGCTGGAGTGAGATGTGTAAAGTACATTCATAAGTACATATACAAAGGTCATGATCGAACAACAATGGTTTTAGGGAAAGGTGATTAAATCAAACAGTATCTTGATGCGAGGTATATTGGTCCGCCGGAAGCTGCATGGCGGCTATTTGGAAACAATTTGCATGAAGAGTTTCCTAATGTTGTTCGATTAGATCTCCATCTACCTGGACAGCATAATGTTTCATATGATTCTAGATGTTCACGAGATGAGATAGTTGAACAAACCGAGGGGAAAGTCACGAAATTAATGGGTTTTTTTAGATGTTGTGCTTCTGATGAAATTTCCCGACGTTTTACTTATCAACAAATGCCGAAGCATTACACGTGGAAGGGAAATTTTTGGCAATGAAGACGTCGTCCAAGCGAGGCAATTGGAAGAATATATTTTGCTAGCCCATCCAGTGGTGAGAGATTTTACCTCCAACTTTTATTAATTACTGTTAAAGGGCCAACCTCTTGGGAAAATTTGCGGACATACAATGGTTTTGTGCATGATACATTTAAAGGTGCTTGCGTTGCACAGGGTCTTCTAGAAGATAATGAAGAATGGAGGCAATGTTTGGAAGAAGCCTCAGTTATGAAGACCGGGTACTAACTGAGAAGATTGTTTGCGCTTATTCTAGCACAATGCTCTCCGATACATCCTGATGAGATGTGGACTAGGTTTGCAATGAATATATGTGATGATCTTCCTCACAAATTGCGCACACAATATGAAATTCTATATCCGAATGATAGTCAAATAGAAGATTATGGTTTGCATCTATTGAATGAAATATTGCAAGAAACGGGAAAAATCTTAGAAGATTTCCCACCAATGCCTCTTCCACTTCAAAATTGGGCCCAAATGACCGGCAACAACAGGTTATTGTGGGAACATAGACAACTTAAGTACGATGATCGCACTATTGACGCGGAAGCAAATATCTCTCGCTTGAATGTTGGCCAGCGACACTGTTTTGATGCTGTCATGTGTTCGGTGAATGAAAATCAAGGGAAAACCTTCTTCTTGAATGGGGGTGCAGGAACGGGTAAAACATTTTTGTACAACACAATTGCAGGGTTTGTCGATCGCATGATAATATCGTGATTTGCGTTGCATCATCTGGAATTGCATCGTTATTGTTGGTTGGTGGCAGAACGGCACATTCTACCTTTTGTCTACCGTTGAATGTGTTAGAAGATACGTTGTGTTCATTTACGAAACAGTCAATTCATGCGCAACTCTTTAGAGAGATAAAATTAATAATATGGGATGAAGTTCCTATACAGCATCGCCATTGCGTTGAGGCCGTCGATTGCATCCTTCGAGATATATGTGATAATGATAGTCCTTTTGGTGGAATTTCTGTTGTTTTTTGTGGTGATTCCGTCAAACTTTGCCAGTTATACCTAAAGGATATCGTGAGCAAATTATGGGGTCAACTCTTCAAAAATCATCACTTTGGGGAAAGATGAATGTCTTGACTTTATCGGAGAACATGCGGCTAGATCGAAATGATTTCGCTAATGTTGAGTTTGCGACATATTTGAACGAGGTAATACTTATGCATTTAAAATAAATATAAAATAAATATTTCTTTAAAAGCATTCACAATTAAGGTTAAATAAATTTCAATGACAGGTGGGAACCAATCCAGATGAGACAATTGAACTACCTTCTACTATTCGAAAGTGTAAAGACGTGAAGGAGCTAATAAGAGAAGTTTATCCATCATTGCATATACCGGGACTTCTACTGCTAGGTTCTTAACTGATCGAACAATTGTATCCCCGCGTAATGATGATGTCAATTATATAAACCTTAAAGCATTAGAGATATTTCCTGGCGCTATCATTAGTTATCTATCGGCAGACAAATATTCAGGTGATGATACGAGTGATCCGATTATGGCAAATCGATACCCAATAGAATTTTTGAACTCATTGAATCCTTCTGGTCTTCCCCCTTCATACTTGCAATTGAAGGTTGGTTGCCCTGTTATTTTGATGAGGAATCTTGCACCGAGGGATGATCTTTGCAATGGAACAAGATTAAGGGTAGTTCGCTGTGGGCAACGTATTATTGAGGCTGAAATCTTGACGGGAGATAAAGAAGGAAATTTGGTATTTATACCAAGAATTTCTCTTACACCTTCTTCGACCGAACTTATTATTCCAATTACAAGACGGCAATTTCCAGTTAGGTTATGCTTTGCGATGACAATAAATAAATCACAAGGTAAATCAGTTAAATTTGTAGGAATCGATCTTCGGATGCCAGTGTTTACTCATGGCCAACTATATGTCGCGTTATCTAGATGTACTACATTCAATAGGATAACAGTTCTCTTGCCATCTGAAGATGACTCATCAACGACAAATATTGTTTATCCTGAAGTTCTTTTATAAGACTTATTGTACAACAGGTATGATCACATATTTCATATTATTATTGTTATTATTATTGTTTTATACTAAGTGTAAATTAGCATTTAATTTTTATGTATATTACATAAAAGTTAATGATCATCTTTTTTATATATTATTTTGAATTAATATATTTTCTAATACATTTTTCCAATAGGTGCCCACAGGTTTACAAGTGATTCCACCTCCTGATGCAAATGATTATATTTGGTATGATCCAGATTTTCTTAATGAACTGGTATGTTTTTTATATAGTTGAACCAAATGCATCAATTATACTTAAGTAAACGCGGTTGATTTATTTTGGGTTTACATGTGCAGGAGGAGTTGTGCCAAAGCTATGAACGTGATTATGCACAAAGGGTGGAAGATGAACCTTCCACAGCAGTAGTTGTTGTGAAAAGAGAGACAGAAGATTAAATTTTAACTTGATAATTGTTATTTATTTTCTTCAAAATAATTGAGGTGTCGAAATTTTCCCTCTACTTATGAACACTGACGTTCTTTTTTCATATTTAATTCTCTTAGAGTGAATGTAGACATAGATTGTTTTTGTTTAGTTGTTTCTTTGCTATGAATAATTGTCGATAGAGGTACGGGCAATGAAATTGAAGAGTCTTTTCCATTGTTGTGTACCATCCGAACCAGTGAAATCTTTGGAGTCTTTTTCAGTTTAAGTGATTAGAATTGGTACAGTTATTCCAAAAAAAAAAATATTGGTACATGGATTTGGTTCTCAATGGCTGATTGACGCATTGCTCAGGTATGTCATCACAAATTTTATTTTGTATCTTTGATACTTCAAGGCTTTGGAATACTTTTTCCATTGGTGATTTTGTTAAATACACAGTATCATTTAAAGGGGTGGTTATTTGACTTTTGCATTTGTAAATTTGGACAGAGGGAGTCAAAGCCGCTCAACATCATCCGCAGCAATAACGTTTGACCCCCTTAGGAAAAGGAAAAGGTATTTCAAATTTCAAAGCTTCTACAGGTATATATCAGCAGTTACAATTGCAGAGTGCATAATCAATTGATACTCTTTACTTGAACCATTTAATATAGCGCATGGCTTGACATTGCAAAAATGCGGAGACGGACTGCTGATATTCTTGAGTCTGCGTAGAAGGTGAGTTTTGGTTTACGTTCTTTGTATATCTCTGTTGATATAAATAAGGTGGATTACATGATTTTAGATATACTCCACACTTTCATCATGATTATAATGTCACTCACTATACTATTATCATATCTATAACTCATTCTCATACTATCATCATTTTATACTATTATTGTTTTTGTACTGACCCGTGCCATTGGCACGGGCTTTTGGATACTAGTTGTACTACATTATCCATCGTCACTGATGACTAATTGGGTCGGCGCCGGCAAAATATTGGTGCACAGGGGCCGGTGATTAGCCAAGTTCTCTTACACTTGCACACTTGCACAGAGCCTCAAAATTTAGGGGCCTCCAAAAGTGGGTGGGTTAAAATTGATGTTTTATTTTTTAAAATACTAATACAAAATAACTTTCAGTAATACAATTTGTTATTGATATACAATTATGAACTCTCACTAATAAATATTATATTTTTATTAGGATACTTAAATTAAATTAAAATTATTACTCAAAGTTCTTTCATATTAATATAACAAATGTGAAATCATGTGAATGTTTCGAAGCTCGAACAATCAAACGCGGGCAAAGCTCCGACGACCTCATGGCTTTCTCTTACAATCAAAATCCCGCCGGGTTTAAATTTTATATAAAAACTATTTATAAATATTTTGTGTAAATTTTTATATATTAAGGGTCCAATATTCACATATAGCACAGGGCCTCTATAATTATTGAGATGAGCCTGTTGGTGCAGCACCATATCTTCTAAGGGAAAAATAATAAAGTTACGAAAAATGGCTACAAAATGTGGCTTACAAAATGAGGTGTTATAATTGTATTGGTGTTTTTAATTAGAGTGTGCCGGGTCCACTATAGATGTAGCCAATAAACTATCGCCACCACATCTTGTATCCTTCATTTTGTAACCTTCTTTTGTAAGCCTAGCATTGCCCATCTTCTAAGTCCCCATTGACTGAACACATTTAGAAAAAAATGGATGGGAATGATTTAGATGTTGCCTTTTTAAAAAAATCGGTAGACGAGAGCAGGGCTGTTATACGAACCGAGCTGGCTTGAGCTCGGTTCAGGCTCGGCTCGTGAAAGCTCGAGCTCGAGTCGAGCTCGAATCGATTGTCAAGCTCTTTTTTGTTATCGAGCCGACCGTGTTCGGCTCGTTTAGCTCATTAAAAGCTCGAGTTCAGCTCGATAAGCTCATTAAAATTGAATTTTTATTTTCGAACGGCTCAAACTCGGCTCGATAAGCTCGAATTCGGCTCGATAAGCTCGTTAAGACCATATTTTTCTTAAAAAAATGTCTAAGCTCGAGCTCGGTTCGTTAAAACTCGAGTTCGATATCGACTCGAGTTGTTCGCGAGCTCGATTCGACTCGAGCTCGACACCCCAAAGCTCGACTCGGCTCGTTTACAGCCCTAGACGAGAGTAATTTTAGCATATATAAAAAATAATCAGTAAGTGTGTATATATATGCTGAAATTATATGTACATTAGTGAGTTTGTATTGAAAATTGTTCATACATAGAGGAGTATGTTGTTTAAAAACAATTTTTGTATAATATTATAGAAAAATCAATTTTATACTCCCTCTGTCCCTAAATGAGTGTCCATTTTCAAGAAATCTTTGTCCCTAAATGAGTGTCTTTTTTGAACATAACTTTCTCCCTAAACGTTTTTTTTCGAAAAAAAATTCACCGGTTTCTTAATACGGGCAAAACTAAAGGTTTGGAAAGGAGATAACAAGATTATATATGAATCGTTGTTACCAAATTGTTTAAAAAGTTGAGATTTTCAGTATCCCTTAAAATAAAATTTGGACACTCATTTAGGGACAGAGGTAGTAATATTAATTGGAATTTGACACAGGATTGTTTATAATATATATATACTATAAATTATACACGTCTCCTCAGTTACCTAAATCTATATATATAAGTTAACTATTATTATTAATAGTATAAGTTAATCATTACTATTAATAGTATTAGTTAACCAATACTATTAATAGTATTAGTTAACAATATTAGTTACAATACAAGTTAAATATTACTATTAATAGTATTAGTTAACTATAATAGTTACTATATTAGTTAACTATTACTATTAATAGTATTAGTTAACTATTACTATTAATAGTATTAGTTAACTATAATAGTTACTAAATATAAATTAATTATTACTATTAATTGTATTAGTTACCCATAATAGTTACTTTATATGATATTTTTTTACTATTAATAGTATTGGTTAACTATAATAGGCTACATACATTAACTATTACTATTATTAGTATTAGTTAATTATAATATTTATTATATAAGTTAGATTATTAATTTTTAATATTAATTAATCATAATATTACTATATCAATTAACTATTACTATTAATAATATTATTTTATTATAATAATTATATTAATAATTATTATTATATAGATTAATCATTGCTATTAATATATATTAACGATTACTATCAATGATAATAATTAATTATAATAATTATTATAATAATTATTATAATAATTATTATAATAATAGTAATCATATAGATTAATTTTTATTATTAATAGTATTAGTTAAAATGATGATTACTATATTAATTAACTATAACTAAAATATTTTTTAAGACATAATATTGGTTTCCCGTGCAGAGCACGGGTTACCCGCTAGTCTAATTCCAAAAGAAATCTTAATTCCTTGCTAATTACTGGGACAGAAGGAGACTTAACTCCAACTGAATAAGGAACATGTACCAATTACAAAGTCCTCAAACTTGAAGACACACACGGCTTCCAAGCAAGTACACACTTGAGGTGTGCACTTTACAAGGCGGAAAGTCACAGCCGAGTAAGTGTGCACCTCATGTCGCCACTGGCTCCACTGTCTCGAAATTTCAAAAACATTATTCAAGTGGAAAATGCTACACTTACACCAAGTGTATCTATACATCAAAAATAAAATAATGCCAAGTGTGTGTATTAATGGCATTTTCTGTAATTATTTCAAGGAATGATGATAAATCTATAACCAGATAGTGTATGTGTCACACATATATTGGTGGTGTATATACACCAAGTGTAAATGTATCATCTTCCTATCCAAGTAATCTTCACCTTAACTTTGAATTTTCCCAATTAATAATTCAGATTCACGAAACATTGACATAACTCCACCTTGAGCCACATCCTTCATACCGAAACAAATTTCTCCACCTTTGCATCAGATCTATCTTTCGTCAAAGACACTAGACTTGTCCTCCGGACAACCAGAATTTTCGCGCGTCATAACTGTATCCCACTGGACACCCAGATGATCAAACGTATCACACTGGACACCCAGATGTGCACTTATGGGCACTCAGAATCACCTAACGGGAAACTAAAAAACGTTTAGATGTGGCACATCCAAACGACATTGGATCTTGCCAACCAAAGCATACAAACTTGGTGTGGTTTGATCTTCTATCTCTGGCTTGCCCGGTTCACTCCCTCCTAGAGTAACTCGCTCCTCCACCTGTTTAGCAACACCATCACCCAACTTAGAGCATGTAGAGCCTTGGAGGATGTACAAGGAACCCTATTTTTCACAGTCAGAATCACATCTGAACCTTTGCTGACATTCAGAACTCCACCTTCACTTTTAAAACTATATCCCTTCTTGTCCATTCGACTAAGAAATATCAGGTTCTTTGTTACTCGTGGAACATGTATAACCTTGTTCAATCTGAAATATTCATGACCAGAAGTCTTTACCTTTATGGAGCTCATGTCAACTACCATGCAGACATATTCATTAGCCATATAAATATAACCACCATCTTTCTGCTCATAAGTTGTAAATTGCTCATTGCGGGGACACATGTAATACGAAGCCCCCGAATCAAGAACACATGCATCTTCCTTGCACGCTTTTTCTTCAGTCACTTGAGAGCATAATCACAATCCTTATCCAGATTCTCACTGCTTGTATCGCATTAGTCGACTCAGATTTCTCGTGCTGCTCTCTCTTTTTCTTGGGACAGTCAGATTTACAGTGCCCTTTCTCCTTGCAATAATTACAAGTATCTTTATGTCTAGGACCCTTTCAGAAAACCACCCGTTTTTCTTACCATGCCCCCTGCTGCTTTTTACAGCCAAACGTAATGACTGAGATTCTGTACTAGCACCACTCGCCTTTCGGCGTAGCTCTCTGGTCTTCAGACCAGACATTACTTGCTCTAGAGTAATTGTCTCCTTATTTATGTAACGTATGACTCATATGACAACGGTAGAGACACCAATAGAATTAGTGCAGCATCTTCACCATCGATTTTAACCTCTATATTACGCAATTCAAGTAATAATGCAGAATATCGATCTAAGTGATCCTTAATAGGCGTACCTTCAGACATCTGGAAAGTAAATAATTTCTTCTTCATGTAGAGCTTGTTGGTTAGAGACTTCATCAGGAACATCTTCTCTAACGTCAGCCACAAGCCTCCTGTTGTTTCCTGATCTACAACATCCGCTAGGATGTCATCATCAAGACAAATGATAATTTGTGAATGAGCCTTCTCATCCAACACTAACATGTCTGTGACCTTTTTCGAATCTTCACCTATGGGAACGGCTTCCGCATTGCCTTTTGGATCCTTCCAATCCCTATTGCAGCAGCCACTGGAGCCCACAAGCTTTGTCTTCGTAACATGACCCTCATCTTGATCTGCCATAAACTGAAACTATTCTTCCCATCAAACTTGTCGATCTTCTGGTCCGTCCCAGAATCCATCTCTTCTGTAGCAGCGGAATACCCTTATCTTTCTCAACTAACCAGGCTCTGGTGTCACTTGTTAGTAAATTAGACATGACAGAAAATAACAAACTCAAATCGACAAACAAAAAAACACAGATTTTACGTGGTTCACCAACAACCTATTGGCTACATCCACTGGCAAAGGGAGAACAAATATTGTTAATATGGCCAGAGAAACAATTACAGAAGATGATCACACTAATATACTTTGCACGAATTTTAATCACAAAATTTTTGACTGTGCAAACCTCAGATTTCGAATTATTGATATCTCTTTCTCTGAGCAATTGAGCTACTAAATTAAATTAGGACAGAAGGATATATATCCGTGCTCCTGTGACAACCTAAATATCGTGAGAACCGTGACAAGTACTGTATCCAAGACCCTTTATATATATATATATATCCGTGCTCCTGTGAGAACCTAAATATATATATATATATATATATATAGTGGAGGCTTACCACAGGCCCACCCAAAAGTTCATGGATGTTATTGGTGCTCAATGATAGTGAAGTGGAGGCTTTATATATTACAATCAAAGCCCATATTTTTTTGATGTGCGATGGGAGATTTTACAGTTACCTAAGTCTAACTCCAAAAAGAAATCTTAATTCCTTGCTCATTACTGAGGCATAAGGAGACTTAACTCCAATTCAATAAGAAACATGTACCAATTACAAAGTCCTCAAACTTGAAGACACACACGGCTTCCAAGCAAGTGCACACTTGAGGTGTGAACTTTACTAGGCCGAAAGTCACAGCCGAGAGTAAGTGTGCACCTCAAGTTGCCACTTGCTCCGCCGTCTCGAAATTACGAATTACTCCATCCGTCTCACTCGAATTAAGACAAATTTCTATTTTGTGTGTCTCATTCGAATTAGGACAACCCCAATGGAAGTGTTTTATTTAATGGGACTCACATTCACACTCACAACAACTTTCCACTCATTATTTTATACCCCAATTTCTCTCTCCTACTTTACTTTTTATACTCACAACACATACTCCACTAACAGTTTTTCCTTAATCCCCCTTAATCCCTGTGCCGAACCCAAAAATCCTGATTCGGGTGGGACGGAGGGAGTATTTGTTACATAATTTTTAAGTAAGTGTCCCAACTTCAGAGGCATTATCTCAACAATAAATATATATATATATATATATATAGGGTCGCGCTCCTGTGAGAACCATTTTATATGAGAACCGTGAGAACCAATCATAACCATTAGATTAGGAAAAAAATTCAAGGGTCTAGATGTTAGATACATTGGACACACTTGGATACATTAGTTTATTTTCGAAAAACAATTGGATACATTAGTTTTTAACATAGTGTATCCAAGTGCAATACTTAGATACAATACTTATTAACCTATTGTATCCAAGTGTAATATCGAATTTTTTGTAATGTATCTAAGTGTATCAATTGTATCTAACATATAGACCCTTGATTTTTTTTCTAATCTAATGGTTATGATTGGTTCTCACAGTTCTCACGATATTTAGGTTCTCATTTGAGCACCTACATATATATATATATATATATATATATATATATATATATATATATATTTTGATATGAGTGAGATTCACAAGTGAGACCCGCAATTTAAGTGGCAAGTGGGATATACCGATATATGGAGTATAACAATAATAAAAGTTTCAATTTTAAATAATTTAATTTATCAATGGAACACTCAAATATAATTTGCGTCTTTTATTATGAGACGGAAGTAGTAGATTGTAAGTTAAGGACTGTAGCTATTCAGTTAGGGGTTTTAGCTTGTAAATTTGAGCTTTCAAAATCCTCAACCTACAGCTTAAATTAACAGTTAACTTGTAAGTATGTAGTAAGGAGGTTTCAACTTGTAAACTGATAATTTCAATGTCCTAAACGTTCAATCTATTAAAAAAAATATAAAAAAATCAATCTATTCAATTGCTTAGAAAAACTCATACTCCCTCCGTCCCAGTTTAAGGTTCTTACTTTCTTTTTTGGTCTGTCTCAGTTTAAGGTTCTTAGTTGCTTTATTTCATAAATGGAAAAGAATGAATAGTGATTTGGAGAATCTTACCCTAAAAAAGTTCATTTAATTACAAAAAAACCATTACTTTCCTAACTTATTTTCCACTCACTTGCTTCATGAATAGTATTTTGGACATTTATATCCTTCACTCTCTACTTTTGGTTGACTCATTTCCTTTGGTTTTTGCCTTAGTTTCTTAATAAGCGTGCATGATCAAACTAAAAACCTTAACCTGGACGGAGGGAGTATTTTATAAGATTTTGTGTACTAAAGAAAACTATATTTAAAAAAATTGTGATAAATCCGAATGTTTTCTGAGAAAGAGGAATGTAGTGCACATATTAAATGAAGTGAGATAGCTAGGGAGGAAAATAACTTTAATTGAAAATTGATACCACATGCAATCTTGTTGAAAAGTTGATGCCACATGCAATCTGGTTGAAACCAATTAAGTTAAAGACATTTTTTTAGTCAAGTTGGATATAATTTAACTTTGACAACTTTTTTCTCAAGAGCCTATATAATCCTTAAATCAAACCTCAATCTACCACAATACCCATCCCTTAAACACACACAAACACACTCTCCACACACACACATAATGGATCTTTTCATGTCATTTCTCTTTGTATTTCCTCTACTTCTTCTCTTCTTAACCTCTTACACAAAGTGGTTGATCAATGGCAAGGCAAGAGATGTTACATACTGCATTATGAGTGTTTCAAGCCCTCCGATGACCGGAAGCTCTCGACGGAGTTATCCGGTGATATCGTCTTGCGAAACAAGACACTGGGTCGAGAAGAGCATAAGTTTTTGTTACGGGCCATTGTCAACTCTGGCATTGGGGAGCATACTTACGGCCCAAGGAACATCATTGCGGGACGTGAAGACAGGCCTACTCTTGATGATAGCCAATCCGAGATGGATGAGTTCTTCTTCAAAACCCTGGATTTGATGTTCATCAAAACTAGGGTTTCGCCTAGAGACATTGACATTCTGGTTGTCAATGTCTCGGTACTGGCTACAGTACCTTCTTTGACAAGTAGAATTGTCAACCATTATGGAATGAGAGACGATGTTAAAACGTTTAATCTCTCTGGGATGGGGTGTAGTGCAAGTCTTATATCTATCGATCTTGTTCAAAACTTGTTCAAGACTCACAAGAATGTGTTCGCGCTTGTTTTGACTTCGGAATCCATAGCCCCCAATTGGTATACCGGCAATGAAAAGTCCATGATTCTCTCAAATTGTTTGTTTAGGTCAGGAGGGTGTTCAATGCTCCTAACAAACAAAAGGGCACTAAGAAACCGCGCAAAGTTTGAGCTAAAGCATTTGGTTCGCACCCATCGAGGTGCAAGCGATGAAGCCTACACTTGTTGCAAACAACAAGAGGACGAAGAAGGACGGTTAGGGTTTTTCCTAGGGAAAGGGCTACCAAAAGCGGCTACACGAGCTTTGTTCGAAAATTTAACAACCATAGCTCCCAAAATAATGCCACTTAGGGAACTTTTTCGCTATCTAGTCTTACTAAACATTTACAAGTTTGCTAGCTCTTATACTAAGGAAAAAGGGAAGGTGAGCTTGAATTTTAAGGCGGGTGTCGATCATTTTTGCTTGCATCCGGGAGGAAGAGCGGTGATCGATGGGATAAAAAAGAGCTTGGATCTAAGCGAGTACCACATTGAGCCGGTGAGGATGACGTTGCACCGGTTCGGGAACACATCGGCGAGTAGTTTATGGTATGTTTTAGGTTACATGGAGGCAAAGAAGAGGCTTAAGAAGGGAGATAAGGTTTTCATGGTGAGTTTTGGGTCAGGGTTTAAGTGCAATAGTTGTTTGTGGGAAGTGGTTAGGGATTTGGATGATGGGAATGGATGGGAAGATTGCATTAAGAATTATCCTCCAAAAACCCTAGAAAACCCTTATTTGGAAAAGTATGGTTGGGTGAATCAAGAAGAACCTAATTCCAGCAACGTTTGATTTGATGGGACTACTTCGTTCTCTCTCCTTTTTTTTTTTTTTGTGTGTGTAGATTATGTGGTTTATGTTTTGTTAGTTATTACAAAATTTATAATTCTTTAATTCCAAGTTGATAATTTGTATGGGGTTGGGGTGTTTTAATATACAGTATCTCTATATTATAATACAACTCATAAATAACTTCCAATTGACTTGAGACAAAGGATGGTTGAGACTATTTCATAACCGCCTTCATCCTACGGCTGTCATTAAAAGATTTATTTTTAATTTAATCTCAATCCTTAGATTGTCTCTCCACTTCTCCGATCTTACGGCTGATATTAGGCGGTTTCCAAAGTTCTTCTTCCTCTTTTTGTTTTGCAACGAGTGGTTTCCTCTTTGGATTAACTGATGATTTGCGTTTGGTGAAAATCAAAGACTCTGAACTTTTGTATTAAAGGGTTGAATTTTAATATCTCTTAGGTAGTACTTCAATGGAAATGTAGATATAAAAATGGGTGTTTTTTCTAATTTACATTTGGTGCACATACACACATATAAAGTGTCTTCTAAAAATCAGATTCAAGCATTTTTTAAAAAAGTATATTAACTACATATGCATATTGAGATATGATCGAGTTTCATCCGGGAAAATGCTACCTCCGTCCTGAAGTTAATGTTCATTTTTTTTTTCAAATTTCAAAAATATTCTGCGCATTCATGTTGTGATCTCATCCCACTGTTGTAGCTACTTGGGGAAATTAAGATGTTTAATTATATATTTTTTTCAATTCTGCACCTTTTATATGATGTGTATATGCATTGTGAACAAGGCGACCTAAATTATTTATTTGAAAGCACCAAGACTTAAGTCATAAACAGATAAAATAAAATATAAGGTTTTGAAGTGGAGAAAGTGAGCATATGTGTGTTTGGGGTCTCAGTTGTGCTAAAGAGGTATTTGATAAAATGTCAAAAAGAGATGTAGTTGCTTGGAGTTCAATGTTTTTTAGTTATTGTTGACGGATAATTTGGTAATGACTAGCTGATTTTGTATGATGGAGAGCAACCCGAATGCTTTGCCCAAACCGTTGAAGAGTATTCTATGCGATTTTGAAGGGGACGATGATGCCTTAGTCCAAGAAAATTGAAATGGCCACAACACCAATTCTATGATGTCACCATGCCGCTGGCACGGGTGGGAGTACTAGTTTATAAATAATACAGTATATGTGTTGGTAGTGGTGCCCTAGGCACGTTTAATAAACGTTGTAATTGTTATCATTTATTTCATATCAATAAAGAGATGTTTTGATTATTAATGTTGTTCATGTTTACTTATAATAATCCCCGTCCCTAGTACTTGTTAAGCACTAGTATAAAGGCTAAATGGTCATGGGATGATCATGTTAGATTTATGGGTACTTGTTTGGAACAAGGTACTGGACATGACCCGCTGTATGAGATTTATGTCATGGTCTATGTCATACATATATCTCATATTAGTTATGTCATTTGAATCCTTAGACATGAAGTTATTATGGTCTTCCACTTGATGAACATTGTGTTTGACATATTCAAACGCTACCTTAACACGGTAGTTATAAAGGGTATGATTGGCATAATCAGAATCCCGTTGGGAAGAATAATAAGCTAAATGGATTTGTCCCTCCTCGGAAAGATGTCAAGCTTGGGCCACTCGTAGGAATGATGCTGATGAAATGTTCGGCCGGACTCAGATGAATTGATTGGATCAATGTCATTTGGATTATCAACATATTCGGAATCGAGAAAGTATTGAACAAAACAAGTTGATTGTTTGACCATGACTTGTGTTCAATGACATCGTGGACAAAGGGATTGTGACATATTCTAAAGGAATGCGAACTTGTATCTAGTTATACTATTTGGGTAGGTATGACGGTTTGCTAGAACCTAATCATATCTTATGGGATCATGTTTGAGCTCATTGCCAACTTAGTATAATCCTAGAGGGTCACACACAATAGAACGAATCTTTAAAAGGACTACATTGGAATTTTGGAAATTCTGGACTTTCTGGGAAGTGGGCGACCGCACATTCTGGACTGGGCGGCCGCACACTTAGACAAATTTTATACCAGTTTTGTTTCAGATAGTTGTGCGACCGCACAGAGGGTTTTGGGCGGTCGCACAGTACTGTCGGGTGGCAGATTCCTAATTTGATTAGGAAACGAATTTTGGACGGATTTTGACACAAGTTTCCTATTTGGAATAAGTCATACTTGCGTATAAAGGACCAAATTCGGCCAGCACTCAATACCAATGATTTTGTGAGTCTCAAAGAGTTTGAGAGAGGGTTTATTTTGTTCCAAGACATTCTTGGTTGAGGAACAAAATAATACACAAAATAAATTCCATATAGTTCTTTTGATTGTGAAAAAGTGTTTCACAATTTGGTCTAGCAACCAAGATCAAAGAAGCTCCTTTAATATTCGTTCGAAGTGTGGATACCGCTAGAGGGTGAAAATCATCATCTTCAAAGTTCGTGTTCAAGCTTTGTGATCGTGATCAAGTCTTCAAACCTCCACCAAAGACCAAGAGAATTTGATAGCCATCAAGGGTTAGTTTATTCCTTTATTCTTATGTTGTATTTGATTTAATCATATGAACGGATCCATGGCTTTGGGTTTCTTAAAATTTTAAATGCTAAATTCCGCTGCGCATGTTACTTGGAAACCCAACAGTGGTATCAGAGCCCCGTTCATGTTGATTATTTCAATACCTAGATCATGTTATGTGTATATAAATTGTTTATGTGCCTTGCATGATTTGAATATTGGAATATATGTTGTTTATGTGTTTTGTGATTTTATGTGGTTTATTGTTTTGCAACTTTAATCGCAAGATTCAATCGCAATAAATAAATTATGGTGGATTCAGAATTGTTGATTATTAATTTTTGATTGGATCAAAGTTTTAATAATCGGGGAAAAACGATTTTGAGACAAAAATTTCGAACTTTGAAAATTCTGCACATTCTGATGGTACTGGGCGACCGCACAAAACGCCTTGGGCGGCCGCACAGTTTTGGGCGACCGCACAAGGGTTTTTGGGCGGCCGCACAAGTTGATCAGAAGGTCTGATTTTGGTTGAAAAACCAGAATCTGGAATTTTTCGAAAGATTCAACAAAACCAGTAACAGAACCAGTCCAGACTTGCTGATCTGGAATGGGTTTTGGGTAGTTGGTTTGTGTGTGGATTTTGGGGTTTGATTTTCCTATTTGTTTTAGTCTTGTGATTCTAAGATTGGTTCAAGGTTTGGATGGCTAATCTGCGTTCATCGAGATTGTGTTTCCCAAACTTGATCGCAATCAAAGTTTCAAAGATAAAACGAAGTTAGAATTATGAAGAGTTCATAATTGCTAAAATTGAGAAACAAAGTTCTTGATTCAATGATTGGAGATCCATGAGGAATTGTGATTGCAATTGGCCTACGTTCATCGAGACCATCTATTGCTTAGTTTCGGCCACATGGACTACTTTCTTGGTTTCTTGAATTAGTGCGGGATTGTGGTTGCCTAATGGCTTAGTTCGACCGCACTTCTTGTTGTCTTGATTTGGAGATAATAACCAAAGTTGAAATAGTCTCATCCTCATAATTATAGAGAAACTAATGACACATAAATACCATGCTTAAATTAATGGAGATTAATTTAGTGGCTAAACTTGATGTATAACATGTTTATATTATGTGCTCATAAATGTGTTATATGCTATATGTGATGAACCTTCAAAGAAAGTTTTAAGTCCTTTTGCCATGCCATGATTAAAACACTTGTTTATACATAAGTAATTTTATGTGGGCTCGCCAAAGCGAGGTGCATTGATTTTATTCATGTTTGAGCAAGATGAGTGAATAAGAGTTTCCTATGCGTTTAAAATGGTTGGACTTAATTAAGCGTCAAAACAGTTTTGGGCTTAAGGCAAAGATGAGATTTAACATGCTTTTTGAAATTGGATTTCTTAAAGAATCTCATGAAAAGAACTGAGAGTCATATGAGATATGATTGACAAGAGTTGTCTACCTAATTGATTTAATTTTGAGCGGTGCACCAAAGCGTACTCAAAATTAGATTAAAGCGGGATCTCAACCCATTTAAATTATATTATACATTGGATGTATATGAAGGTTATATAATTTAGTGGGAGTATTTTGTTTTAAAATACATTTTTTATCTCTTTAATGAAAAATCGGTACTTATTAAATTTTGGAAATTTTGCATATTTGTAGATAATGACTAATAACACTCAATCAATGTCGTTGCGATCGATCCTTGAGAAGGATAAGCTCGAAGAGAATGGTACTAACTTTATGGATTGGATCCGAAGCATAAGAATCGTTCTTAGGCAAGAAGATAAGTTGTACATTCTCGATGGGCCTCTCCCTGCTGAACCACCGCCTACTGCCCCTAGGGTAGAAAGAGACAAGTACAAGAAACATCGTAATGATTCTAGAGATGTAAATTGTCTCATGCTTGCTGCTATGTGTTCAAAACTCCAACAAAGTTTGGAACATTTGGAAGCCTATGAGATAGGCGTGGAGTTGAGAACCATGTTTCAAGAGCAAGCTAGGCAAGAGAGGTACAAGACCATTGTTGCATTCACTACTAGTAAAATGAATGAAGGGCAACAAGTGAGTCCTCACTTTCTTAAAATGAAAGGTTATGTAGAGCACCTTGAGAAACTTGGCTATCCAATCCCATTGGAGCTAGCCACGGATCTCATTCTTAATTCATTGCCTAAAAGTTATAATCAGTTTGTAATGAATTATAACATGCATGGAATGGATAAGAATCTCTCTGAGTTGCATGGGATGCTCAAAACTGCAGAGATGAAAATTGTGGAGAAAGGTTCTCCCGTGCTCTTGGTTCATGATGGGAAGAAGCCTGGTGCCAAAGGCAAGGGTAAGGCAAAAGTTGTCAAACCCAAGATAAGCAAGGCAAAGGTTGCCAAGGCTTCTGAGGCAAAACCCGATACACAAAAGGATGCAATTTGTTTCCATTGTCAAGAAATTGGTCATTGGAAACGTAATTGCAAGGCTTTCTTGGAAGAGCAAAAGAAGAAGAAGAGCAGCAAGGCTGCGTCGACTTCAGGTATCTATATGATAGATATTCTCCTTTCTACCACTGATTCTTGGGTATTGGATACCGGGTGTGGTTCTCACATTTGTCTAAATGTGCAGAGACTAAAGAATAGGAGACTGCTTAAAGAAGGTGAAGTAGATCTACGCGTGGGGAATGGAGCAAGAGTTGCTGCATTAGCCGTAGGGACTTATGAAGTCACTTTACCTTCCGGATTAATTCTTGTTTTGAACAATTGTTATTATGTTCCGGATTTAAGCAGAAATATTATTTCAATTTCTTGTTTGGATAATGAAGGTTTTAAGTTTCTTATTGAGAATAAGAAATTTTCTATTTATTTAAATGATGTGCTTTATGGTATTGCTAATTCATTTAATGGCCTTTATATCTTGGATGTCAAGAATGAAAATAATGTCTATCATGTAAATAAGAAATCTAAACCTAATGATGTAAATCATACTTATTTGTGGCATTGCCGTCTTGGTCATATTAATGAGAAGCGTATCTCAAAACTCCATGGGGACGGACTTTTGGGTTCATGTGACTTAGAGTCATATGATACTTGTGAGTCGTGTCTTCTTGAAAAAATGACTAAGACACCTTTTACCAAGTTGGGTGAAAGGGCAAGCGACTTATTGGGGTTGATACATTCCGATGTATGCGGACCATTAAGTAGCAATGCTAGGGGAGGATTTCAATACTTCATAACCTTCACTGATGATTATAGTAGATTTGGGTATGTTTACCTAATGAAACATAAAAGTGAAGCGTTCGAGATATTTAGAATATTTCAAAATGAAGTAGAAAAACAACTTGGCAAAAGTATAAAGGCACTTCGATCAGATCGAGGTGGAGAATACTTGAGTCAAGAATTTGATGATCATCTAAAGAATTGTGGAATAGTTTCACAATTGACTCCACCCGGAACACCACAATGGAATGGTGTGTCCGAGAGGAGGAATCGGACTTTGTTAGACATGGTTCGATCAATGATGAGTCAAGTTGATCTTCCAATATCCTTTTGGGGTTACGCTCTAGAAACCGCTGCTTTCACACTAAATCGTGTTCCAACTAAATCGGTTCAAAAGACTCCATATGAGATGTGGAGCGGAAAGAAGCCTTGTCTATCTTTCATGAAGATTTGGGGTTGTGAAGTTTTTGTCAAAAGACTTATCTCAGACAAACCTGCACACAAATCTGATAAATGTATTTTCGTGGGATATCCTAAGGAAACTAAAGGATATTACTTTTACAACCGAGAGGACAACAAAGTGTTTGTTGCCCGAACTGGTGTCTTTCTAGAGAAAGAGTTTCTCTCCAAAGAAATCAGTGGGAGTAAAATAAATCTTGAAGAAATTCGAGACCCAGAAAATAACATTGAACCAATGGTGGAGCAAGAACAAGAACCACAAGGAGTTGTGGAACCTGTTCAAAGTACACAAGCAACTCGAAGATCTAGTAGGTTACGATCCGAGCCCGAGAGATATGGATTTCTCGTAACGGATAGTAATGAGGTAGAAATCATTGAGAATGATGAACCGTCAACCTACCAAGAGGCGATGTCTTCTCCTGATTCTGACAAGTGGCTTGGAGCCATGGAATCCGAATTGCAATCCATGCAAGACAATCAAGTTTGGAATTTGATTGATGCGCCCGAAGGTGTAAAAACCATAGGATGCAAATGGGTCTTCAAGAAGAAGACTGACATGGATGGGAAGGTGCATACTTACAAAGCTAGGCTTGTAGCGAAGGGTTATAGGCAAGTTCATGGTATTGACTATGATGAGACCTTTTCACCCGTAGCAATGATCAAGTCTATAAGAATTTTGCTTGCCATTGCCGCATATCATGACTATGAAATATGGCAGATGGACGTCAAAACCGCTTTCCTGGATGGAAAACTCCAAGAGGATGTGTATATGACACAACCAGAAGGTTTTGAACAAGATTCTAAGGTATGCAAATTGCAAAGATCCATCTATGGATTGAAGCAAGCTTCAAGGAGTTGGAATCTCCGTTTTGATGAATCGGTCAAAGGGTTTGGTTTCATCAAGAACGAAGATGAGCCTTGTGTATACAAGAAGATTAGTGGGAGCATAGTTCTATTCCTTGTTTTATACGTGGATGACATATTACTCATTGGAAACGACATTCCTACACTTCAGTCTGTGAAGACTTGGTTAGGAAAGTGCTTCACAATGAAATATATGGGTGAAGCCGCATATATTCTTGGCATTAAGATCTATAGAGATAGATCAAGGAGGCTACTTGGTTTAAGCCAAAGTACATACATTGACAAGGTCATTAGAAGATTCCGTATGGAAAATTCTAAGAGAGGAACCTTGCCCGTGTTACATGGAGTTTCTCTAAGCAAGACTCAATGTCCTAAGACAAAAGATGAGCGTGAGAAAATGAATGATGTTCCATATGCTTCGGCAATTGGGTCCATCATGTATGCCATGATTTGTACTAGGCCGGATGTATCTTATGCTTTGAGCATGACAAGTAGATACCAATCCGACCCTGGCGAAAATCACTGGATAGCTGTAAAAGCGAATCTTAAGTACTTGAGAAGAACTAAAGACTCGTTTTTTGTCTATGGAGGAATGGAAGATGATCTCGTTGTAAATGCTTACACGGATGCAAGCTTCCAAACTGACAAAGATGATAGCCGATCGCAATCGGGTTTTGTGTTTATGTTAAATGGTGGAGCTGTAAGCTGGAAGAGTTCCAAGCAAAGTACAACCGCTGATTCTACTACAGAAGCTGAGTATATTGCTGCATCGGATGCTGCAAAGGAAGCTGTTTGGATTAAGAAGTTCATAACTGAACTTGAAGTGGTTCTTAGTATTACTAATCCAATATACCTTTATTGTGATAATAATGGTGCTATTGCTCAAGCAAAGGAACCAAGAGCACATCAGAAATCCAAACACATACTTAGGCGTTTTCATATCATTCGAGAGATCGTTGATAGGGGAGACGTAAATATATGCAGAGTACCTACTGATGACAATGTTGCGGACCCGCTAACAAAGGGACTTCCACAAGCTAAACATGATGGTCATGTTAGGTCCATGGGTATTAGATACATGGGAGATTGGGCCTAGGGCAAGTGGGAGATTGTTGGTAGTGGTGCCCTAGGCACGTTTAATAAAC
This sequence comes from Campanula takesimana, assembly GCA_026119855.1. Classification (NCBI taxonomy): domain Eukaryota; kingdom Viridiplantae; phylum Streptophyta; class Magnoliopsida; order Asterales; family Campanulaceae; genus Campanula; species Campanula takesimana. Next base: position 179,035 of record JAOWBW010000751.1, on the reverse strand, counting down.
GTTGTAATTGTTATCATTTATTTCATATCAATAAAGAGATGTTTTGATTATTAATGTTGTTCATGTTTACTTATAATAATCCCCGTCCCTAGTACTTGTTAAGCACTAGTATAAAGGCTAAATGGTCATGGGATGATCATGTTAGATTTATGGGTACTTGTTTGGAACAAGGTACTGGACATGACCCGCTGTATGAGATTTATGTCATGGTCTATGTCATACATATATCTCATATTAGTTATGTCATTTGAATCCTTAGACATGAAGTTATTATGGTCTTCCACTTGATGAACATTGTGTTTGACATATTCAAACGCTACCTTAACACGGTAGTTATAAATGGTATGATTGGCATAATCGGAATCCCGTTGGGAAGAATAATAAGCTAAATGGATTTGTCCCTCCTCGGAAAGATGTCAAGCTTGGGCCACTCGTAGGAATGATGCTGATGAAATGTTCGGCCGGACTCAGATGAATTGATTGGATCAATGTCATTTGGATTATCAACATATTCGGAATCGAAAAAGTATTGAACAAAACAAGTTGACTGTTTGACCATGACTTGTGTTCAATGACATCGTGGACAAAGGGATTGTGACATATTCTAAAGGAATGCGAACTTGTATCTAGTTATACTATTTGGGTAGGTATGACGGTTTGCTAGAACCTAATCATATCTTATGGGATCATGTTTGAGCTCATTGCCAACTTAGTATAATCCTAGAGGGTCACACACAATAGAACGAATCTTTAAAAGGACTACATTGGAATTTTGGAAATTCTGGAATTTCTGGGAAGTGGGCGACCGCACATTCTGGACTGGGCGGCCGCACACTTAGCCAAATTTTGTACCAGTTTTGTTTCAGATAGTTGTGCGACCGCACAGAGGGTTTTGGGCGGTCGCACAGTACTGTCGGGTGGCAGATTCCTAATTTGATTAGGAAACGAATTTTGGACGGATTTTGACACAAGTTTCCTATTTGGAATAGGTCATACTTGCGTATAAAGGACCAAATTCGGCCAGCACTCAATACCAATGATTTTGTGAGTCTCAAAGAGTTTGAGAGAGGGTTTATTTTGTTCCAAGACATTCTTGGTTGAGGAACAAAATAATACACAAAATAAATTCCATATAGTTCTTTTGATTGTGAAAAAGTGTTTCACAATTTGGTCTAGCAACCAAGATCAAAGAAGCTCCTTTAATATTCGTTCGAAGTGTGGATACCGCTAGAGGGTGAAAATCATCATCTTCAAAGTTCGTGTTCAAGCTTTGTGATCGTGATCAAGTCTTCAAATCTCCACCAAAGACCAAGAGAATTTGATAGCCATCAAGGGTTAGTTTATTCTTTTATTCTTATGTTGTATTTGATTTAATCATATGAACGGATCCATGGCTTTGGGTTTCTTAAAATTTTAAATGCTAAATTCCGCTGCGCATGTTACTTGGAAACCCAACAATATGTTGTCCCGAAAAGTCATATGATTCATTTCCTTGGTTTTGTTTAATATTGCATGTGCCATTATTAATCCCTTTTTAAGTGTGCATTTCCATATTAATGATACTCCCTCTCCCTCTGTTTCATAATACATGTCGTTTTAGACTTCTTCACACATATTAAGAAATGTAATTAATACATACTCCCTCCGTCTCAAAATAGATGTCGTTTTGGGAGTTAAATTTTGTCTCAAATTACTTGTCGTTACACTATTTTCAAAGCATTTTTATTTCTCTATACCAATTATACCCTCAATAATGATAGTGAACTATCTCTTACCTAACAATTTAATTACCTAGGTAGTTGAATTGCTTTAGGGGTATTTGGGACTTCTTCACATGCATTAATGACATTTCTTAATAGGTGTGAAACACTCCAAAACGACATCTATTTTGAGACGGAGGGAGTATTAAAAATACATATGTGCCCCTAAAAGTATCCAATTACCTAAGCATTTAAATGCTTATACAAGAAATAGTTTACAATTAATAAATAAGGGTATAATAGGTAAACAAGAGTAATTCTTTCTTGGTAATAGTAAAACGTCAAATATTTTGGAACAAAAAATTGCTCCTAAAACGTCATGTATTATGAAACGGAGGAGGGTGTATGTACCAAATGTTTGTAATACAAAACTTCATTATTGTTGGTTCGTTTACATAAATAAATAAAAAGGAAAATTCTAAGGAAAAAAAGAGAAAGCGCTAAGGTATTGTTTGGAAGTAGGGGGGTATAGTTGGACCTTATTTAATCCAGCTTAATTGTGTCAAGAGTCCGGATTATTTTCAAATACTCCCTCCGTCCCAAAATGATATTCACATTTGACTATTCAAACTTTTTAAGGATATGAACACTTGATTCACTAGTCATGTTTTGTTTGGGCACTTCTAAACCTAGGTTGTAGAAATTTGAAGAATTTTTTGGGACAATGAAAAATGTCAAATGAGAAGATCATTTTGGGACGGAGGGAGTAAATCATATGACCTCCTGATTTTCAGAGGAATGAAAGCTAAAGCAAAATAAATAAAGACCGAGTCCTTCAAAGGGAAAAAAAAAAAAAAAAAAAAAAGATCAATGACCAAGCAAACAGTTATTTATGTGCAAAAATAATTTTAAATGTTTTTCAATATTTTCACATAAACAGCGTCATTTAATTGAGGAAAATAAAATTAAAAATATACTCTCGCTGTCTCAAAATGATATATTTTATTTTTTTAGAAAATATAAAAACTTGTTTCACAAGGCATATTTTGTTATATACTTTTAAGGTTAAATTGTTGAAATGAGAAGAGCTGACCTTACTCTTGCTGAACCAATTGTCACTCACTATTTTGCAGTGTTCTAAAAGTCTATCGCTTATGCGCTAGGCGTTCATGAAATGCTTAGGTCCCGTCTAAGATATTATAGTTATGTCTAAATTCTCGCCTCGCCTAGATCCCGTTTAGGCCCCGCCTAGGCGCTAGGCCTAACTGCGGCGCCTAATGCTATTTAGAACCTTGCTATTTTGCAAATTAAGGAACATATTTCCGCTTACACCAGCTGTCGTGGCAACTTCTCATTCATTGATACTTGATTTATTTTTTTTTATTTTTTTTTGGAAAGATTTGATATACTTGATAGTTGGTTCATTCCCGTTGCAACTTGCAAGAATTTAAATAGTAAGTTGTTCAATGTACTAAATATAAATTATGAACGTGCATGGAAGGTTTATTATTTCGCCTGACATTAAATTGCCTGCACAAAGTTTGCAACTTGGAAGAACATTACTCCCTCCGGTCCAAAATAACTGTCTTTTTTTACATTTGCACAACTCTTAAGAAATGTAATAATTATCATGACTTAGTGACAAAAGTTTCAACTTTACCCCTATTAAGTGTTCAACTTTCTTACATTAATGTCTCACACTAAGATAATTAATAAAAGAGAACAAGTTTCAATGCAAGGATAAGAGAGACATTTAGCTCAAAAATGACAATTATTTTGGACCAAAATTTTGGTCCAAAAGTGACAGTTATTTTGGACCGGAGGGAGTATTATGTTATGGGTCCATTGTTGTCAATTCACTACCTCTGCAAAATTTTCAGCCACGGGGCCTGTCCTTCCAAATTTGCATGCATAATAAGTTCTACTACTTCCGTCCCAAATGTTCATTTCTATATTCATAAATATTTATTTATAGTGATTTTACTGCATACTCACTCAGTCTCAGCTCGCTTGAGATTTATTTTTATTTTGGTCCGTCATATCTCAATTGAGACCTCCCCAAAATAGCTAACTTTTAATAATTTTATATTGAATCTACCCCACCACTCATTCGCTCTCTTAATTTTTCACCACTCAATATATTCAACCAACGCTACTATCTAGCTCGATCACTCATTCTCTCTCTTTATTTTCTACCATATTTTATTTCCCTTGATTATTGAACCCACCTCTTAAGTATCAAGTGAGGTGGACGAATGGATTATTATAGAAAACCCGTGCCATTTATACACTCTTATTAATTGTCTCATTTTCAAGCACGGTTTATCAAATGCTGGCCTATTCATACATCTTGGACTTCATTGGCTCATATCATATGCACCACTTTTCATAGCTCATAAATATATTCCCCAGCCCATCTCATTTTTAAACTTCAAAAACCTGAAAATCGAAAGTTTCTATATTTTATGATACTCCCTCCGTCCCCGAATGATAGTTCCCTTATTTTTATGGGTTTTACGAAGGAACTTTTTTCAATTATTCTAATGAAATTTTTGAAATTGTTCTTGATACACCATTATAAATATTATTAATATCAATTTTTAGATTCACATTAACATAATTATAAGTAGCATTTATAACCGCTTAAAATTCCCTCGTAATAACAACGAAAAAATGTGGACTATCTTTCTGGGAAGGAGTATAATTATTCCCCACACAACCAACAATTGTGTACCACCTCTCATATTTTGACACCCAGCGTAAGTTTTCTAAAAAACTATCGTTACCTAACGGAATGGGGTAATTATTTCCTCTGTGTAGTCCCAATTTTCTCGGATGTCCGATAATTATGGTACTTCTTCTGTTCCATATTTATTGCTACTAAATAGGACTGCGTGGGGAGTAAGAAAATGTGTTGGAAAAGTAAGTGGGTTGGAAAGAGAAAATAAGTTAGTGGATAATTGTTGTGAGTGGATAGAAGAGAGAAAATTGAGCATTTTGGGTGAGTAGCAATAAATATGGAACGCCTAAAATGAGAATAAATAGCGATAAGTATGGGACAGATGGAGTATACCGTGCGATGCACGGTATTTTCAAAGATATAGTATTAACAAAAATGAAAAACAGATTTTATAAGTTCAATTTTATTATAATTGTTTGAGAGGAGGCGAGGAAATAAATTGGGATCGGTAGAAGAATAAAAAAGGGGGAGAGTTAGATTAAAAAGGTAATTAATGTGGGGTATTAATGCTAATATGCTGATGTCAGCATTTGGTTTTCGAGGGAAAATATTTCATGTAAAGCTGCCATGTGTCCTTGCTGACAGCAGCGACTTCTACTTTAGCATATACTCCCTCCGTTTCATGTGAATTGAGACTTATTTCTCTTTTCCGTCCGTTTCATCTCAATTGAGACTGCCCAAAATGGCAAACTTTTTAATATTTTATATTCACTCAACCCCACCCATTTAACCCCACTAATTCCCTCTCTTCATTTTCCACCACTCATTTTATCCAACCAACACTACTATTTACCCCACTGATTCTCTCTCTTCATTTTCCACCACACATTCACTACTTTCTCTTAATTATTGTGCCCTTTTTTTTTAGTCTCAATTCACATGAAACGGATGGAGTAGTTATAGAAGATTTGAACTCCAACCTGCAGGCCTCAATGTTGGTACATTGAGCCCAGCACAACTTTTGGATCTTACCCCACTATAAACATCCTATGGGCCAAGACATAAACTTCAACAAGTCTCGGACCATCTCTGGCCCAAGTTTTACCTTGGGCTTTTTGGACAAATGGTCATATACCCATATTAAAGTGAAATCTCATATTGAATTTATCATTATTTGAATAACATATGAGATTTAATCCTCCACCTTATTTTGTTTAGCCATATTGGACTTTTGATTTGATGGTCAACACAAATGAATTTTGATCAAAGTAAATGATCATATACCCATCAAAAGTCACATGTGACCAAATAAAATGAGACGGAGGGAGTATCATGATAATAATAACAATATCCAGATATGTCCCTGATACCAATGCATGGTGAGCAACATATGGGATTTATGAACTCTAGAACATTTCATTTAAAACATACCAGATCAAAGTTATGCTAATTTGCTCACTTCTCAGCAGCTCACTCCTCCATATTGAACTGTCAAGGGGGGGAAAGAAAAAAAAAAACGCATGTAGGCCGTGGCAATCAACGACTCAAAGTCACAAAAAACCTGAAAATCCGCATAAATTTCTCCTTTTTATCCTTTATTATCTGGTTCCAAACAAACCACAACAAGATGCGAAATGGTTATCAATGCTGCACATCTGATCCTATTCTAACGACTCTCGTTAAATATCTTCGTTATCACACAGCTAAGATTACTGACAGACAGTTATGTTGCAGGGAAGCATTAATCCCTCTGACACTCTCACATTAGACTTGATAGTAATGTTTGATACATTTTAGTACTAATCAGTGACCCAAAGACAGATACCAGTAACCAAATTAAGGCTGAGAGTGATAATACATTGTCCAAATTCATGTCAAAACATACCAGAAACTTAAACACACTTCTATAACAGACCAAGGCAATGGGATCCTATCGGAAATCACAACATACCCGAAATATATCTACAAAATTTAATAACTCAAACCATTTACAGTAAGCAATGAATTCAATCAGCATTAGAAACAGCGTCATATGTATCTGTATATATTGATTATGTTTTCGCCAGGGGTTCTTTGAAGGTGAAATTTGAACTGCATCATTAAGTTAGAAACCGAATTTATTCCCATTACACAAGAAAGCATAACTATGCAGAACGCGTAAGACAGGGACCATTTCTACATATAGACATGCACATAAGTATCGTTACTGGTTTAATTGCAGTTTTCTGGCCTCGGGATTATAGGTTTTTGGGCTTGAAAAGAGTTTCTAGTAGCTGTTTTATTGAAGAAAAGATAATAGTGTTTCAGAAATGGCAATTAAAATTTTAATTTTCTCAACTTCGCTCATATACTAAGGTTTTGCGCGTTGAGAAATGAAAATAAATGAAATAGTTATCGTTCGGTGCAGATATGTGCTCTATGATTAGGCTATGGCCGGGATTTAGGTTCTAAGATTAGGGTCAATATTTAGAAATGACAGCACTGAATATGGTTTAATTGGTATTGCCAAGTAGTTGTTAGTAGTAAATACGATTACTAAAACTAATCGGATATTTGAAATTTTGTATAGAGGCAGCTGTTGGCATTAAACTTTCATGTTTGAGCCAGATATAAATCCTAGAAAATACATTTGTAACAACTCTGCTCTATATAACTTGCCTTAACTCATACAGCTTACAGATCTCTCTCTCTCGATCTCTCTCCATCTCTCTCCTTCTCTCCCCCTCTCTCCCTCCCTCTCTTTTTCACACACACACACACACACAATGGATCTTCCACTCATACTACTCTTTGAGCTTCCTCTATTTCTCTGTCTCTTCTTCCTCCTATGTAAGGTGGTAGGAAAATGGAGAGGCCAAACCTGTTACCTACTGCACTATGAACTCTTCAAGCCCTCCGATGACCGGAAGATCTCAACAGACTTTTGTGGGGAAATCATTGCTCGAAACAAGAACCTCGGTCAACAAGATTACAAGTTTATCCTCCAAACCATTGTCAGGTGTGGAATAGGAGAAGAGACTTACGGCCCAAGAAACATCCTTGAAGGATGCGAAGACAACCCTAGTCTCACCGACTGTCTTTCAGAGATGGACGAGTTTTTTCACGCAACCCTAGATGAGGTTTTTCGAAAAACTATGGTGTCTCCCAAAGACATTGACATTCTTGTCCTCAATGTCTCTACAATCTCACCCGTGCCTTCTCTAACAACTCGAATCATCAACCGTTATAAAATGAGGAATGATATTAGATCTTACAATCTCTCTGGGATGGGTTGTAGTTCAAGTCCTGTGGCTATAAGTCTTGTTCAAAACTTGTTCAAGTCTCAGCGAAACAAGTTTGCACTTGTTTTGAGCACTGAATCAATGGCCCCCAATTGGTACACGGGAAATGAACGGTCTTTGATTCTGTCAAATATTTTGTTCCGCTGTGGAGGGTGTGTGATGCTCTTAACGAACAAAAGGGCTCTAAGAAAGTGCGCAAAGATGGAACTTAAGCATTTGGTCCGTACCCATTTGGGCTCAAGCGATGAAGCATACGCGTGTGTTCAACACCAAGAAGACGACCAAGGCCGCCTTGGGTTTTTCCTAGGAAAAAGTCTACCAAAAGCTGCCACAAAAGCTTTCTCCGAGAATTTAAGAGCTCTAGCACCAAAAATATTACCCCTAAGAGAATTACTTCGCTATATTATGCTACAAAATTTCTACAGAATTGCTAGTCATTACACGAAGGGAAAAGGGAATGTGCGAGTGAACTTCAAGAAAGGTGTGGATCATTTCTGCTTGCACGCAGGAGGAACGGCTGTGATTGATGGGATCAGGAACAACTTAGATCTAACCGAGCCTGATGTTGAGTCGGCTAGAATGACTCTGCACCGGTTCGGGAACACGTCGGTGAGTAGTATATGGTATGTTTTAGGTTATCTCGAGGCGAAAAAGAGGTTAATGAAAGGGGATAGGGTTTTGATGATTGGTTTGGGAGCAGGGTTTAAGTGTAACAGTTGTTTCTGGGAGGTGGTTAGAGATTTGGATGATAGAAATGCTTGGGACGGGTGCATCGATAACTATCCTCCGAAAACTCTAGTAAATCCTTACTTAGAGAAGTATGGTTGGATCATGAATGAAGACCAAGCTGTCTCTGATGTTCTGATGAGGTCGAAACTTGCCAGAAAGCTCCATTGATTCTATTTTTGCTCCATTTTTTCTTTCTGTTTTATGAGATTGTTAGATTTCCCTGTCTTGTAAGCTTTTTTCTCGGTGAATTGTTATTTTCAGTTTACTAAGTAGTGTGGATTTGGTGTTTGATTTGATATGCACATTACCGTATGAATCTTCATGAACAACAAGTACGCATATTTATATCTACATCAACATCTATATCTGTAGCAGAATTGCAGAATGCAGACATGTTAAAAGGGATTAAGAAAACATCATCTGAACCAAATCGTCCCAATAAATTTTCGTAAGAAAACAAAGTCCCTTGACTAAAAATGGTCTTCCTCGAGATTAAACGAAAGAAAGAGAAATTTTAAACCGCATAGATTACCTTCAACCCTTCCAAAAGGCAGAGGTCTTCGTCTATTTGATGTCTCTTTTTGTTACATCTAAATGTTCTTCTATCATCATATTAGGCCTATTAATCTCTCCAAAACTAATGTTTCAACATAGTACATAATTTAATTTGATTGACTTTGACTTGCAGATTGTGTATAGCCTATGACTTTGTCCTGGATAGAACCGTTCTATCCAGGACAAGTTCTCTTTAGATTTTATTCAACGCGCTGTTTGAATACGTGCTTACAAGTAAGTATATATGCATCCCATTAACCACATTGGTTCTGTTATATCCCGCACTTACCATATTCGCTCAAATGAAGAAGCGCAAGTTTCTTGCATTCAGGAAGAATATATGTTTCCAGATAAGGCTTCCGCCTCACAAAAGCTCTAAAACGAGTAGCTTTAACCAAGAGCCTAGATTTCTCCATGTATACAAAAAAACTGAGGGAACGATTTTATTAGGAATCCGAGTTGTTCTAGTTCCAAATTATTTTGAGGGAAGAAAAAGGTTCCTATAATGGTGTTCTTTCCACAAGTCTTCACTACAGTTAAACAACTGACTGATATTTTATTACCTGCAATAGGAGATTAATCTTGCTACTTATTTTATTTTGCTTAAAATGATTTCAAAACCATTTCTTGCATTTCAAACCAAGCCAAGCATAAAATTAAAGCGAAGAACTAAATCACGTCACAAGAACTAATACCATAAGAAGGAGAAGAAAAGCAGAAAAGAACTAGTTGCGTACCTCTAGCCACATCAGAAAATCAACGATGAATGTGTAGTTGAGCAAAGAAAAAAGGATTAACGGTTGCACGTGTTTGGATCTTCCAGCAAGTCATGAGTCCTCTGTGTTTGGAAGCGCCTACAACAGACGAGTTGAATCACAGCTGATAAGCTTCAAAAGACAATCAGTAGCCAGAATTGGGAATAACTCTGCAGCGGAAAGCATAACATAAATAAAATGTAAACACAAAACATAAAGACCCACAAAGATAAGTTCCCAATATTAGTAACTTGACCTCATTGATTTGTGTTAGTTAAGGGGTTAATAGGGGAACGGTACATTATTTACGTAAGATAAGTCCTGCAAGCTTGCAACTGTTCGACCTTCGAAAAAATGACATTTGCTTACCCCATTACTTCGATAATTCAATAAACTAGTCGAAAGCATCTGTGTAGTACCAACTTATTTAAACATCTAAGAACATCAAACACCTATTATTGACTCTTTAAGTTCCTTTTCCTTAGCCTAAAACGCCATAGACCATTCTAAAAAGCTGATGGAAAATACCTCCTCAAAGATAGTTGGCAAGCTAGGTCACATTTGCTATCGAAAATATTACTCCCCCCCCCCCCCCCCCCGACAAAAAATTGCTCTTGATCAAGAACAGTTTCAGACACTCATTTTAGGACAAGGGAGTAAGTTAAAGAGTTGAAATGCTTGAAAACAATCCAAACTAACTTCATAAAACCCAAATTTAAACTAGTAATCAGGAGTGTCACAGCATGAACTTCACAACCAAGCAAACCAAGAACACACATCCATTTCTAGCAGATAAAAACAATTTAAATCTTTAGATATAAATCATATAATAAGCATAAAATAAATAACCTTCTTCAATAGTACTCCCTCCGTCCCAAAATGACTATTCAAACTTTTTAAAGATATGAACATTTGCCTCACTAGCCATGTTTTGTTTATGCACTTTTATGCCTAAATTGTAGAAACGGAAAGAACTTTTTGGGACAGTGAAAAATGCCAAATAGGAAGATCATTTTGGGACGAAATGGGAAGAAAGGGAGTATATCACATGCCTCCAATTCACACAAAAACCTTTTGCAGCACCCCGTCTTAGCCATCTCCAATCAAAGCCAATAATTACCTGCTCGGGAAACCAATTGTCATTCAGGCATTTCATCAAACAACTTGTTGTCTGTCTATCTATCTATCAATATTTTACAATTCCCATCAAATATCTCTCACTAAAATCATAAAACAAATTATTTGTTCTACATCTACACTCCGTATAATTAGTTTAAATTAGCATTTGATTTGATTTGAAAACATAATCAAATATCGAATAATACAGTACCTCGACAGGAATAATAACAATGTTGGTTGTAAATAATCAACACTTGTTTTATTTAAAACAATCCATAACATTTTTGTAAATAACCACAACTTGTTTTAAAAGGCATGCTGACTTTTTTGCAAAAAAAAAAATATGAGACTTATTGAACATGCTGGGACTCATTAACTTTATCACTGTCACAATTTATCACTATTAGTGGAATTAACACTTTTTTTACACTATCAATATCAATGTTACTCTTTTACTCATACACTGACATTTTATTACAGCACTAACACTATTTGATATACAATAAAGAGTTGTTTTGGGAGAAATTAGTTCTTCCATAAGTTATAAAAAGTCCACTTTTTAACCCTTAAACCCTAAAGGGCCTAAACCCTAACCTTAAACCATAAACTTTAACCCTTATTATAACGAAATGTAACATTTTTTTTATTCAAATGTAACACTTTTTTAAAAAAAAATGTACCACAATTTTGCTGCAATAGATAAAGATAACATAAAGATTGGCAACTAAACTAATGTAACACATTTTATAAAGGGATGTAACACTCATTTTTTCAAATGTAACACTTTTTTTCTCCGAAAATTAACATAGGATTGACAACTAAACTAATGTTACATTTTATAAAAAATGAATGTAACATTTTTTTTCTCAATTGTAACAGTTTATATTCTTAAATGTAACATTATATATGAAATGTAACAATTTTTTATTGAGAAAGTAACAATTGAAATGCAAATCCAATTTTTTTTTTTGCAAAACTCATGTTACATTTGACTGTAAAAGTGTTACTTTTTCAATATGAAACTGTTACTTTTATTAGAACAGAGTGTTACATCTCAGCTGACAAAGCAACTCAAACTTTTTGTGTGTAAAAAAAATGTTTTTTTAAAAAAAAAAATCAAACCATATCATGACCTATGTAGATTTTTTCGTCTTGTCGAGACGAACACAACGGTATTTTTAAATTTTTTTCTAAGTTATAAATCTCAAGATATAGCATTTTAAAGTTAATGGTTTTTTTTTTTGAAAGGTGACACGTGGCAGGGCGCGGCTGGGTGAACCAGTGAGTGGCTCACAGCGCGCCACGTGTCATAATGGGACTGGAGGATATGTGGGTCGTCGGGTCACTGGGCCGGATCAGACGGGTTTGACCCGCGGGTTGGCCCGCCGCACCGCCGCATGGAGCGGCGTTGCCGCATATAAGAATTTGTCTAATGCAAATAAGAAAATATAACACATCTTTTGGGTAAAAAGAAACTTCATCGGTAAGATATTTAATGCTTGCAAAGACCAAGTTGACTAAGCCAACAAATCTTACACAAGTCCATATAGATGACCACAAGAAGATAGGCACATTTTTCCTCTCTACAAAAAAAAAAAAAAAAAAAAAAAGAAGATAGGCACAGCGCTTGGTGGCATGCTTCAAATTTGGAGTGACATGGAAAAGAACTTGGAAAAATAAATGGGAGGGGGTTCTATTTTGCATTGAGATCCCTCTATTTGAGATGTTTCACATATTCCAAAATTACTCAAAATTTCTCTATTTTGAGTATATTTACGATATTTACTCGATATGTTTCACATGTTTCAAAAATACTCAAAATTGCATACCTTGTATGCTCAACGAAACAAAAATCATTCTTTCCTTTTTTAGCCATAAAAAATATTAATTTCATTTGTTGGACATGAGGCTTCTTTCAGAACAAACATTATCATATTTGATTGTTAAACTTCAATCACTTTCATGTTCCAAGATTTTTATGTTTACCATTAGCGCTTCTTCACCTGAGATGAGAGGAGTTTAAATAAGAATAAACGAGAAAAAGCTATTTTGCTTGCCACATCGAACATTATTATGTATAGAACTGGTTCATATTTAAGTGTGTTTCTCAGTTGGGTTTATTTGTGCAACTTGTTGTAATATTCTAGATCATTTTTTAATTTTATTGTAACGCCCCGGAATTTGGACCCAACTTTACGGGCCCACAGTCCGTCCACGTCACCATTTACAATACTAAACCATAAGACTTTTATAAGACTAATCAAATTCATTAATTAAACACAGTCAAAAGATGACATCTAATACCCAACAAACAATAAAGTCTTACAATTCTCAAATAACTGAAATAATCAACTAAAGCGTCTAGACTAATAATAATCAAAACCAATCTAAAAATTCTTTGAACATCTTCTAAATGCTCCAGAGACTGAGACTTCCATCCTATTTATTACCTGGAAGAAAAAGAGAATGAAAGGGTGAGCGAACAAAAGCCCAGTAAGTTCATATACAACCCCTCCGGTTACTAAGGAGGAGTTGACCTGAAGGAATATCGACGAGTACAAATCACAAAGGAATTTCAAACGCTTTCACAAAATCTCCAAAACTTTTACAAATTTAACAAAATAGACTCGAGTAATTTAATTACCTACAATCGTCCCATACCGTTTGTAGATAACTAAATTACTCACAGATATTATGGAATTCCAAATGATGACAAATTGAAGCAAGTAGACTCGAATGATTTAATTATCTGTAACCGTCCCATACCAGCTATAAATAAATAAATCACTCACAGATTTCAGAATTTCAAAGGACTGATAACTGAACAAAATAACTCGAGAAATCTAATCATTTACGACCGTCCCATACCAGCCGTAAATAACGAGACTTCTCACAGATACCAATAATCACATAAGAGGTCTAATGACCTTTTCAAACCTAAATTCCCCGAAGGGACAAATACTCCGAAGAGCACACAAAATTACCCCGTAGGGTCTAAACAGTGAATCCGGATCACCCCACCACTCCTCTTGAGCAGTGAACAAAGTTGCCTTTTCAGGCCAAAATCAAATATACCCCGCCGTAACGAGTTGTTTAACTTATGTGTTCATTGATAGGATACAAAATGTTTTCAAAAGCTTATCTCATCAAAACTCTTTTTATACGAAATACGAATTTCAAAGCTCACAAAAGATTTCACGTATTGACAAACAAATGATACGAATTTAGCAAATGAATTAACAAAGGGCCAACAAATGATACGATTTTAGCAAACGAATAACAAAAGATTATCAAAAGACGGTGACCGAGGGAGTCAATGCAAATACTGACACGATGTCAGTTTGACCGTATAAAAGAACGTACATCGCCAAAAATAATGCGGAAGCCTAATAACTGAAACGGTAATATAACGAAACAATAACCTAAATGATGTACAATCCCTTACCTTATTGAGAGTCATATTCCACTATGCATTCAAACCACTTACATCCGCTCGCCAAAATCTAACATCAAATATACATAATTAATACTAATATACATTAAATTGATAAAATACAAATAAAATTACCAACAACTAACTAAATCATTATTGCAGAGCATACATCCTCCCACATTCCTACAAAATCCGAGAACCCAATCCTTCATTCTCTATGTCGAACACTCTGCCAATGTATTACAAAAGTTTAACAATCCAAGAGTGAAAGACAAAATTCTCCTGCTTAGACAAAATCAAATAACCTACTGCTATACTACCTCCGGTTGACTTCTTTATCACTTGTTTGACTTTTCACTCTACAACCCAATGATCCATATATAAATAATAGTCTTTGCCTTTTTAAAACAAAACAAAAAAAAAAAAAATCATACCTGCGTATGACTATAAGAAACCGCCTCGATATTGCTGCGCCGTTTTCACTAGTTCCTTTCCTCCCTAAGCTGCAGCAGTCAAAAACCTTAATTGGCTTCTAATGAAACAAATACATCTTTAGGTTTAGGGTAAATCCAATATATACACACTAATTAATCTGTACCAAAAATAACCTCTACTGAATGGGCTCTACAAAATGGGCTAAACCGAATAAATCATTTGAACTATTTTAACCCTCATTTGTTTAATAAACAATCCTCAAATTAAACTATTTTACTAACCCATCATAATGTTGTTTCTAATTGACCCAAAAATAAAAATACAACTAACTGGCCCATTTAAAATATTTAAACCAAATCCCTCAAAACTAAATTAAAGTCCATATTAATTTTAGTAAATTTTGGATTATTACAAAATTAACTTTAATAAATTTTGGGTTATTACATTTATTTTGTGTATTATGTGTTATGGAAATTTAATGAAGGTAGACTAATCTATTCTCGACAAATCTTTTACGTATGCGTTAAATAATTGAACAAAGTCAACCTTTAAAACTACGCTATATTTATCACTTACATATAGAAGTTTCTAGAAAAAGAGAAAGATAAAAGATTGGAGATGACAAAAAAGAACAGAGACTCGCTGCAGATATCTTCACTACCAACATAGCCACATAGCATGTCTAATCAAGTCTTCATGAAAATCGACAATATAGAACTAACACAACTGAACTCAGTGAAAATCCGACCCTGCCCTAATCTCAACATAACTACTAATCAACCTAAACGATCCAAAGTAAAACAAGTTTGGGTTTTGAATATCAAAAAATCCAAATTGAGGGACCTTAGAGGCAATGTGCATGAAAGTGCAAGGGCTATAGAATAAAATCCATGGGGATAATGGCAGCCCACCTTCCTCAACACTTTCCTCTGTTTGTCTTCTTCTACATTTTCCATCTCTCCCAACAAATCAAAGCAATCTTTCCCACAAAAGTGTTGAATCGATTCCATACCACTCTCACCCCAATTGAATTTTCTAGGGTTTCCATCCTTACTGTTCCTCGTAAATCATGGTTTCCTCCATTGATGAAGGTAATTCTTTGTATTTCTGTTCTGTTTATATGATCATATGATTTCAAATTTGATTGAAATCGAAGTTTCGTTTGCTTAATTTTGATTTTTTTATCTATTTTTTTGTATAGGAATGGGAAGAGACATCGAAAATGGTCTGATGACTCCATCATCTAGTCAAAACCCCTTCGCGGAGCCATCTCCTTCGCCATCGCCGTCGCCGTCTTCCGCGACGCCGCCGGCTCTGGTGCTTTCGAACTCTGGAAAGAGAATAGACCAGGCAGGCAAGAAGAAGTACGTCAAGCAAGTGACTGGCCGGCACAACGACACTGAGCTTCACTTGGCGGCGCAGCGCGGCGATCTTGCCGCGGTGAAACAAATCCTGGATGATATTGATTCGCAGATGGTGGGGACTTTGAGTGGAGCTGATTTTGATGCGGAGGTTGCAGAGATTCGAGCATCGGTGGTGAACGACGTGAATGGATTGGGAGCGACGGCGCTGTATACGGCGGCGGAAAATGGGCATCTGGAGGTTGTTAAGGAGCTATTGAAGTATTCTACTAAGGAAACGTTGTCGCTGAAGAATCAGATTGAGCTTGATCCTTTGCATATTGCTGCTAGTCAAGGACACCATGGTAAGAAGCTTACTAACTGCAATATATCCTTATTTCTTTAAGTATAATTGCCGTTTGGATTGTAATTGTTGTATGGATATCAATTTGAAACCCAAATTTACCAGGAATCCAATCTAGTTAAGAGTTATATGGATTGGAAAAATTGGTACTGATTCATTTTGTATACTATTTCTATAAGTGAATGCATATAAATCATCGATAAATTATTTGTATTTGACCAAATCTGTTTTTCAACTTTGTATAGTGGTCGACGGAGTTATTCATATGAAGTAACTCATTTATTCATTGTTCGCTTAATTACGTGAATGGCAAGAAAGTGTAATTATTATCTGGTTCACCTACAATAAGGAGAAGAGACGATGACAATGGTGATTGAATATTGGACGTACGAAGTTTTCTTTATGAACACAAGCGCATCTCTTTAATGAAGTTTCCTTAGCATCCCGACAAGGGGACGAGAGCATGAATGAAATCTTAGAGTCATTTACTAAAATGTAGTATAATTTATTGTTTATTTATGTATAGCATAATAATCATTGATATGTGCCAAAAAATACTCTCTCCGTCCCCGAGTAAGAGTCCTACCTTGGTTGTGCACGCTTATTATTAAGGAAACAATAGATTGTGGGTAAACATTGCAAGTGGGTTGAGGGTATAATTGTCCAAGACACTATTCATAGGGCAAGTGGACAAAATGTAAGATGGTAAGTGTTGGTTTTTTTGTAATTATAGAAGTATTAGAAGGACGACGTCCAAAACACTACCCACTCTTTCCCATCATTTGCCATTTTTAGAAAGAGACTCTTACTCTGGGACGTACTGAAATAGAAAGTAGGACTTACTTTGAGACGGAGGGAGTACGACATATCTTGTCTTTTTTTTGAGTGGGGGGTTGGTTTATTTGAGAATCGAGTACTGGTGGAAGCTAGAAGAAGGCCTTCTCTCACATTCCCTCTTTGTTTTTGAAATCGCTGCATTCTTGAAATCTTAGTTTGATAGATTACCACATAAATGGTGTAGTGTAAGCTTTGTTACTCTTATCATCTTTGGTGGAGATCCTTTTCAATTTCCTTTTCAGATCGGATTCTTTGTTTCTTTATTGTTTATGTTTTGTGTAAATTTTACCCGATAAATTTATGGTGACACTCGTATTGCAGCAATTGTCCAAGTCTTACTTGAGCACGATCCAACACTAAGCCAGACTAGAGCTCGAGCAAATGCAACTCCCCTTATTACAGCAGCAACAAAAGGTCACACGGCTGTTGTTTGTGAGCTCCTGTCAAAGGATAGCAGCTTGTTAGAAATCGCTAAAGCCAATGGAAAGAATGCATTGCATTTCGCAGCCAGATCAGGACATGTGGAAATTGTGAAAGCATTGCTGGAAAAGGATCCACAGCTAGCAAGGAGGACGGACAGAAAGGGACAAACTGCATTGCACATGGCTGTAAAAGGGACCAGTTCTGAGGTGGTAAAGTTGCTGCTTGAGGCTGATCCGGCCATTGTGATGTTGCCGGACAAGTCTGGTTTGACAGCATTGCATGTAGCAACCAGAAAAAAGCGAGCAGAGGTATATATTTTGCGACTCTCTAGTATTTCGCTTAGTTTGGTACTCCCTCCAATCCAAAATAGTTTTTGCTTTGGGTCAAACATAGTTGTCTCGTTTGGGTTAAAAGCATTCAAATTCCTCATTTACCCTTATTGGAACCTGTAACATTCTATTAATTGTTTTATTGTGTGAACTGTGAAGTAATGCAGGGGAGAGAGACAATTAATAAGGGTATATTTGGAATTGTTCATTAAGTTATAGTAATACTCCGTCTGTCCCAAAACACATGTTGTTTAAGGAGCTAAAATTTGTCCGAAAATACTTGTTTTACTATAACCCAGAAATATTTACCGTTGTTTACCAAGTATACTCTTATTTTCTGATTTTGAACTAGTCATTGTAAAACCTAGATAACTGAATTATTTTAAGGGTATTTTAGTCTATTTTACATGTATTGATTACATTTATGAATGTGTGAAAATGTCTAAAACAACAAGTATTTTCAGATGATGGGAGTAGGGTTTTTATTAAAACTTGTGAAAGGTCCAAAATCGACAACTATTTTCTAGCAGAGGGAGTACTTATTTTGTTAGTATACATGATTGACATGGGTTTACATTCTTAACTGCAGATAGTAAACGAGTTGCTATGCCTCCCTGACACGAGTGCTAATGTCAATGCACTCACCAGAGATCATAAAACCGCCCTTGACATAGCTGAAGAACTTCCCTTGTCAGAAGAATCGTCAGAAATAAAGAGCTGTCTTATGCGATGTGGTGCAGTCAGAGCTAATGAACTGAACCAACCAAGAGACGAGTTAAGAAACACCGTGACTCAAATCAAAATGGACGTTCACACCCAACTGTTACAAACCAAGAAAACAAACAAAAATGTTTACGGGATTGCCAAAGAGCTCAGAAAACTTCACCGTGAAGGAATCAACAATGCCACTAACTCAGTCACTGTTGTGGCAGTACTTTTCGCGACAGTTGCTTTTGCTGCCATATTTACAGTGCCTGGTGGGGACGATATCAATGGAATGGCTGTGGTGGTGAGTCGGGTTTCTTTTAAAATCTTCTTTATATTCAATGCCATTGCTCTTTTTACTTCTTTGGCCGTGGTGGTTGTTCAAATTACTTTGGTTAGAGGTGAAACGAAAGCGGAGAGAAGGGTAGTTGAGGTAATTAACAAGTTGATGTGGTTGGCTTCTGTTTGCACTTCGGTTGCTTTTATGGCCTCTTCTTATATAGTGGTTGGTCGGAAATATGAATGGGCTGCGATTTTGATTACTGTTGTGGGAGGAGCAATAATGGCGGGGGTTTTGGGAACTATGACGTATTATGTGGTGAAGTCTAAGAAGATTCGATCAAAGAGGAAGAAGTCGAAAATGGCGAGGAGTGGGTCAAACTCATGGCATCATAACTCTGAGTTTTCTAACTCGGAAGTTGACCGGATTTACGCTCTTTAAGTTAAGACTTTTTGGTCGTAGTTCAGAACTGAAAGACGCTGGAAGAGTATGTACAACTCATTGTTCATAAATAAGTGTGGTACAGAACAAAAAAAATCTATCTGGTCTCGATGCTTCAATACTATGGCAATCGCAGGTGAAGTTGGTGGTTAAAAGCTAATACACGACTACACGAGCACTACATAATGAAGAAATCAAGCATGAACTGCAACCGCGAATCCGATTTGGATCTTTTCAGGATTTGGATTTGCCAGATATGTAAGTTGATATCTTCATGAATTCATGTAACTTATAATTCTAAAACTGTGCAACTCTAGCACCTATTATTTACAGAGCCATAATGTAAATTACTCCCATGGTTTAAGTTCAAAAACAAAAGGGTAAAGCCCTAAATAAACAATTTTCCCTGCTGTTACCAAAATTAGGTTTTTATAAATTACTCTAATGGTTACACTCTTAGTCCATTTGGCTTGTGTTTCCTTTTTTATTGGCCCAAAGCAAGTGTTAAGACATAAATAGTTTTAATGCTAGTAATACACACTATAGTTTTAATGCTAATAATTAAGGTACAAGCACAGTACAGATAAATAGAGCATGATTTTTATTTTCTTTTTATGCAATTGCAATTTCAATCAAGTTTAATAAAATACTCTTCTGTCTTGGAGTAAATGTCATTTTTTTTTATTGATCTCAAATCGTAAATAGAATGTAATATTTGGTGTTCTTCCTCCTTGAACTAAAAGAAATTGGGAAATTATAAAGTTACAAAATGTGGTTTACAAAATGAGGTGTCATAATTGTGTTGGTGTTTTTAATTAGAGTGTATCGGGTCCACTATTGATGTGGCCAATGAAATATCGTCACCACATCTTGTATCCTTCATTTTGTAAATTTCTTTTGTAAGCCTAGCATTGCCCAAAAAAATTGTATCAACACTTACGTTAGACGGGAGAGCCCAATATGAGTGACGAATGCGTGCACTGAAGTAGCATCCTGAATATAGGTCTTCAGATCTCGGCCTCTTCTGCCTAACTACCTCGATTTCCCTTGGTTCAGGAGATCCTTTGCACCCTGGAGTGGAAAGGAGAAGGGACATCATCCCAGTCTGATGGATCTAAGATCAGAGTGAAACACGCTCATCACTTGTCCTAACGAGTTCTAGACAGATCAAGGTCTTGTCAGAGCCTCGGCTTGTTGTGGACACACTGTTAATACACCCGCCCATAACGGGTTGAGAAATGAGGCGTAGAGAAGAGGGAAGCAGAGAAGAAAAGACGGAGAGGCGTAGAGAAGAGGGAAGCATATAAGAAAAGACGGGTCTTTTAGCTGTAAATTGGCGGAAACTGCAGGTTCGAGCCCCGTCTATCTCTAAGAGTATACTCCCTCTGTCTCAAAATACATGTCGTTTTAAGAGTTAATTTTTGTCTCAAAATACTTGTCGTTTTACTTATTCAAGACTTTTTTGTTGCTGTATACCAATTATACCCTTATTAATCATAGTGAACTATCTCATGCACAAACATTTAATTGCCTAGGTAATTGGATTACTTATATGAGATTTTTTCATAATGCATTGATTGTTTTTCTTAACTAGTGTAACACCCGTGCGTTTAACGCACGGCTAAAACACTTTGATAAAAAAAAATGTTTTAAGAGGCATTAAAAAGAATATTCATATTGGCATTAGTCACAATGATTATAAATTTTGAAAAATTTCTTTGTAAACAACATTAGTCTTTCACCTACGGTATTTCCCTCTTCATCACATACTATAATCTTCAAGGTAGCTAAGGTAGTTGAACCTAATCAAGGTAGTTAACATTTTACTGGACTAATGAATTTTATTTTTTTAATAAACAATATATATTTTTAGTGTAATATTAGTTGTATTTTTCGATTTAGTTAGATTTGATCGTAGTTAGAAATATATGGGAATGTACAAACGAGATTGGTACATATGGAATTGTACAAAAATGTATACTGTATATGAAATTAATTACCCTAGTTATTATGTTCAGAATGTGATGAATCATGAATGGTTAAATTTATTCACCCATTCTTAGAATTAAGGAGGGGCGTCAGTTAGTTAATTTTTCAAAATTTCACTTGCCCATTTGCTGTTTCCTTGATTCTTATCCACCAATTAACCTTTTATTATCATGTAATTTTCCTAGACATACGCCCGTATTACGTTTTTAACGCGTTATATATGTTTATTCCAAAATTACGCGCCTAAATATTGAAGTTTGAACAATACTGATTTTTGAGAATAGATTTAAATTTGATTACAGATAATTTTTTATTAGTATAATATGCATATTTACCAACTATGAGACAGAAACAACTCAGGCCAGAGTTACCATTTCCCAAATTTCCGTTTTTAGATAAATGTGTTTGAGCGGGAAACTGATATAGAAAGGGACTCAAACTACTTCAGCCATTATTTTATATATAGATAACTGTGCAAATACTCAAAACGACATCTATTTTGAGACGAAGAGATTATTACACTTGTACATCAAATATGGGGCGCTTATAAAAAAAAAAATACTCCCTCCGTCTCATAACTATGTGCACAAGTGCCATTCTGTGTATCCCATTGATAAGTCACACTTTCTTAAAATGACAAAGAATCTTTACTATTCATCTCACTCACTCTCTCTTACTTTACTTTTACACTCACAAACACCAATCAACCTACTATTCTCTACCCCACTTTCTATCTCTTACTTCACTTTTCACACTCACAACAACTACCCACTACTACTCATAACTTAATTCCCTTTTGTGTACATATTTATGAGACAGAGGGAGTATAAGACATGAGTTTTTTTTTTTCTAAAAAGAAGACATTGACATTTATTTTCAAGAAAGATACAAAGGGAGGGAGAGTAATATTAAATGACACTATCATTTGTCAAAATAAAAGAATAATAATAAAAAAAAGAATAATACTAGGGGCACAAAAAACTCACAAAATCTTGCTCACAAAATCCTAGGTGTAATATTGGTGTTTTAAATTAGAGTGTGGCGGGTCAATTATCGATGCAACCAATAAAATATTGTCACCTCATCTTATGAGCAAGATTTTGTGACCTTATTTTGTGCCCCCAGCATTGTCCATTAAAAAAAAAAAAAAAAAAAAGAAAGAAAGAAGGGTGCAAGGGGTAGTATTAAATACAAGGCACATTACATACAAGGCATAAGTAAATTACTTAACTACCCTCATATATATACTCCAAACCCTCAATTTTTTTTCATCATTTAAAAAAACACTCCATCTTTGGGAGAATTTTCGCCAGATTTTTCCGACGAACATATCTCCCGCTCCGGTGATTATTTAAAAGATCCCAACGGTGTAAAGGTGCGCAGTGGTGATGCGAACTGGCTCCAGAAGTTTGAAGACGATCCAACGGTTAACGAAGCGGGAATTGCACTTTTTCTGGTCCGATTTTTGCATTGCAATTTTTTGTAATTTTTGTCAGATTTTTCCGGCAGACATATCTCCCACTCCGGTGATTATTTGGAAGATCCCAACGATGGAAAGGTGCTCAGTGGTGATGCAAACTGGATCCAGAATTTTGAAGACGATCCAACGGTTAACGAAGCGGGAATTGCACTTTTTCTGGTCCGATTTTTGGATTGCAGTTTTTTGTAATTTTTCGCCAGATTTTTCCGGGGGACATATCTCCCGCTCCGGTGATTATTTGGAAGATCCCAACGGTGAAAAGGTGCGCAGTGGTGATGCGAACTGGCTCCAAAAGTTTGAAGACGATCCAACGGTTAACGAAGCGGGAATTGCTGGTGCATGGTTGGTGGCTGGCGGCGGCAGAGGAGGGTGGTGCCGGTGGTGTTGGATGGTTGATTTGTGAAACGGGTTGGGAATGGTGGCAGAGAAGGGAAGGGTATTTTTGGCATTACTGTGCCTTGTACACAATGGTGCCTTGTATTTAAAATTCACCTGGTGCAAGATACCCGCTTAAATATTCCGGTAAACTCAAATTTAAAACCGCCAAATGAAAGCACCCCCAGCTGGCAGACGGCGAAACGTCGGAGATGGTGCCAATTCAGGTCAATCACGACGGCATCGACTTCCTTCTTAATTCAAGCCCTAGTTTCTCCCGCTCGAATCTCATCTCTACATGTGGTTTGTTCTTTTTCATACGAAATTTATCGATTAATGTTTGAGCTGATTTGAGACCCTAAATTTCTTCCTTGCAATATCAGAGTCTGGTATTCTCTATTCGTTAGTTGATTATTACTGTTCTGGAGCACAATCCTAAATAGGTTAAGTTGATTATTACTGTTCATAGATCTCTGCTCAAGTATCTTTCACATATTTTTATACACCAACAATAAAGCCTTAGTCCCAAAATGGTTTCTGGTTAGCTAACATGAATTGCGGTATGGATTCGTCAATGAAGAGGTGAGATAAATATGAATATTTGGAGAAATATCACATTCTTATGTAATCAGAAAATTAAATTTATGTTCTTGACATGTCTTCATTGCAACTATTAAAGAATTTCGTAAGCTGGGAACTCCAGTTACAGTTCGTCAGTTCCTGAATAGAGTCACTGAAATGACTGACCAACTTGTACTTGTCAATCTGTCAAAACGTTAAGAGGATATGCAAGCTATATTTACAAGTTCTATAGAACCCACTCATTTGTTTATTTCTTTGCAATTTTTCCGTATGGATAGTAATGCACGGATTGAAATATGTGGTCCTCAGACACGACCTTTTTAAGCGGATATGATGCAGCTAGGGTGGGCAGGCAAAGAGCTAACAAGGAGTAAAAAGTTGTATGATTATTTTGGAAGAAATGAGAAACAAAAAAGTATGTATATATGTTATTGCCATCAGTGTTTCCTTTCCAGTTACGTAGTCCTCTAACATTGTATCGAAACATTCATGACAGATCATACTCCGGCTGCTGTCACTAGCTTAGGTTTGTATCGAAACTTTTGATGTTTTTGATGTGGTTTATTTCCATTTTAAATGGTTATCTGTGATTTCATATCTTTCTCAACTTTTGCTTTTTAGTATGTTTTGGTATTAGAGAAGATCTGTCTGATGGAGCAGGAGAAGGATATCAGTGGGAATGATGTTTGATTGTGCACGAGGATAACAATGGTAAAAGGACTTCCGTTTCTCGAGTGTCTAGCATTTACCATGTATATCCCTCCCTCCTTCAATTCCAACTAGGGATATGCACCAATGATCAAGTTTGATTTGCTGGCACAAGTGCCCCCTCCCCCTCCCGACCACATTTATTTTCTTTCTTGGGGAAAACAGCTACAAGAAAATTGTCCTTATCATAGGAGCCATGATGGATGTTGACTAGAGCAAGGTCCTTGGACTTCTGGCTTAGTGGTTGCTAACTTCTCGTGATGATGAAATTTTGGACACTCTTTTGTAGCTCTTGTTGCTAGATACAATCGGAGAGGGGATCTAAACTTATGTGGAATTGGAATGCTCGGAGATTGGAAGGTATTCCATTATCTTCATGAGGTATCTGTATATGGAAGTAGTTGAAGTGTTCTGCATGAAAATCTTTATTTTGGACTCCGAAATCATCCATACTTTTTACATATTTATCTTCATACTTGACAATTGTGGTGCGGAAATGGGTTAGAGTTCGGGGTGGTTTGCCGGGTAGGAAAGGGAGGTTGGGGTCAGTTGGATACCTGGCAAGGTTTGTGGAGGAGGATGATCTCGAGTTTCTGTTGTGACAAGAAGTGTCCTTTCAGAAAGGAGAACTTCTACTGGCATTTTATGGTATTCAAACTCATATTGGTACCAAGAACATAATCATTAGGTTCCTGGATATCCTTTTGTAGCAGTGTTATTTGTAGCTCTCTATGCTCTAGCAGATGGCACCTGGTGTTATTAGTTATTAATATTCATTTAAAAATTACTCTTCTCTTCTATATCTCTAACGTAAGTATATATGGCGAAGGACTTGTTAATGCACACAAAAATAGCTTTATTTAACAGGCCTTCATCTATGAAGATCTATGCATGCTATGCGTTGCAGTTTTAGAATCTCTGGTTGTTGCATTTATGGTTGAACACATGGAAAAAGAACATCTATTCATTTGATATCATGATTGCAGGTGTAAATTAGAACATGATGGATGCTAACGAAGGATTTTATATCTTCACCAAAATGGACACTCATTTACTGGCTTTTTTTTAAATAATTTTTTTAAATGGTCACTTAGTTGTATGTTTTGTCATCTTTTCATTGATGAGTCCACATAACGATTCATTTTAGCCGACCTCAAAACATTTTGGATTAGAGCTTTGTTGTAGTTGTTGGTCACTTATTTAGGAATGGAGCGAGTATTATTTATGTTCTTGACAGAAAGACAAAACAATTCAAAAAATTGTCTTAGTCAAGTACCACACTTGCTCGAGGTACACGCAAATGACAACTAATTGGACTACATAACTCTGAGGGAGTTAGAAAATAGTAGCTTATTTAGGTGTTGACAGCAATGAGCTTGACGCACTGGTAAATGCCCCGGCGTTACAGTGTAATATTCTAATGGTCTCTCAGTTGTCTATGTTGGAAAGTTTATAGACGGAATGAGAACGCATATTGACCCTTCTGCAGAATTTTGAATTGACCAAGTTTCTATTTCCTGTTATCTTTAGGTTACGAGGATTACATAATTCATTACTTTATGTTTTCTTTTGAGCTTGATACCAAAAGATATATGCTCTCCATTTTTCTCCTAGACAAGTACAATCTATATTAGGTCATTCTATAAGCAATTGTTTGATGTGTTGTTATTCTCGTATTGCAAAGGCTAATCGCTGACTTATCCCTCAGTTGTTGGCATGGAAAGTGAGATATAGTTAATAGGCTAAATGAACTTGTGCTGCATTATTAACATTATCATAATTACTTGACACATCATAACTCCAAGGGGTTATTTTTTCGGTAATGCTCCCTTTACTTTTGAGTGCAGTTCTTGTCACAAGCGTCAGAAAGTAAGCACACTAAAGAGAAGGCTGATTAATGACATTAACTAAAATCTTTAACTGGTAGATGAAGCTTTATCTTTTCCACATTTAATTTAAAACGCATAGATGTTTGGTAGGGAAAAGGATTCTTGTTTTATGCTTATAAGTTACTCCTAGTGCTCAACATAATCAAATTAGTCCTGTTACATCCTTTCTTTGTCTCCAGTATTGTCAGAGATCTGGTGACACGTCCACTTAGTTTAAGGTTTGGCTCACCCACTTGAAAATCTAAAGAAGGTTAAATTAAAACCAACTATATGGCTATTTGTTTGCATTTGGAGATTTTGGCTTACCTTTTCTTGTTCCTATTGGAATCATGATGTTTTAAAGTAAATTTAAATACTCCCTCCGTCCCACTCGAATTAGGACAACCCAAAAATAGAAGTGTTTTATTTAATGGGACCCACATTCACACTCACAACAACTTTCCACTCATTATTCTCTACCCCACTTTCTCTCTCCTACTTTACTTTTCATACTCACAACTCCTACTCCACTAGCACTTTTTCCTTAATCCCCGTGCCCAACCCAAAAATCCTAATTCGGGTGGGACGGAGGGAGTATGTTCCAAGTGAAACAGGTGGCTCAGATGACGTGATGAGATTGAAGGGCTGTTCTTCACAATCAGAGTCTTATTATTCTGATATTCTTTAGATAGTTGAGCTTTATCATAACTTTAATTTCTTATACTATCTTGTGCAGGTGGCAGCCATATCAGCTTATAGTCTCTTTTTTTTCCTAAGGTAAAGACTGCACTTCACAGGTTAGAAATGTGATATTTATTTCTGCTGATCCAGGATCTCATCTATATTCTATTTTTTAACCGATTGAGTGCGAATGTGTTTAGTTAACAGCCTTATAATTGTTTATGTTGCCGAAGTACTTTCTATCTTAGATGCACGTATATGAGAAATGAAGTGTGCCCTGTATCCTGATAGTTTAAGGGCTATTCTTTTCGTGTTGATGGATAGATGGCTTAATATTTTTTCTTCGTTGTGTGATATTTTATCAAGGATCCTTGAGAAATGTTTCGATAAGATGATATTAGCACAGAGTAGAAAGGTATTCTATTAATTTGTCATCAATTTCTTTCATTATTTTTCTAGCGAGGTCTCTCTCTCTCTCTCTCTCTCTCTCTAGCTTGTTCTCTCGCTCTCTCGCCCGGTCTCTCCCTCTCCCTCTCCCTCTCTCTCTCTCCCTCTCCCTCTCCCTCTCCCTCTCTTCTTTGTTTTTTGTTTTGCTTAGGTATTTCAAACATCAGATGAACTTGGTACTTCTCCCCCACCCCTACCCCCACCTATAAAAAGGGCAAATAAAAGAGAAGATAAGGTAGGTTGGTTGGTAATATTAACTGTAATGACCTGAATCGGTTTCTTAGGGTTAAAGCTAAGTTACTAATGGGCCTGGTATCTAGAATTCCTTAATTAGGCAGGCCTATTTCCGACTATAGCTATATTACTACTCCCTCTCTCTGTCCCTAAACGAGTGTCCATTTTCAGGAAATTTTTGTCCCAATGATCATAACTTTGTCCCTAAATGTTTTTTTTTTTTTATTTTTTTTTCACCGGTCTCTTTATACTTACAAAAACTAAATGTTTATAAAGAGGATTACAAGATCATATATGAATTTTGCGACCAAATTGTACAAAAAGTTATGTCCCTTAAAATGAAATTTGGACACTCATTTAGGGACAGAGGTAGTATATTCTTTGATATACAACACTCCTTAAAGAACGTAAAAGAAGCTGAACTTATGTCAATAATCTATAGAAAAAAGAAATAAGGTCTGTTCAAGAACTTTCAACAGATGCAAAGGAGTCAAAAGATCTAACTTTGCCCCCTTATATTCTTGTTCATGACTTTTTATTATTACTTTTTAATACTAGTATATATTTCCTCCTAATGTATACAGTCTGTCTAAAGCCTTTATAATACAGATACTTTGACTAATTGGTACACGTACTTCTTATTGTGGAGAAGGAACAATTACAATAACTCACAACATGATTGTACAATACAGGATAATTTGCTTCCTGAAACATAGTAAGATCACCTAGTGCACAAAATTATAGAGAAAGAACACAAATCATTAATAGATCAAACTTTTCGTGCTTTCCAAGAACCAATTTTTCTGGTTTCTTAATCTAGAATGAGTAGTCTCTCCCTCCCTCCGTCAACCTCTGCAGAGTACTTGTCTTTCTTGATCCTCACAATGAATTCTGGAAGCGGACAGTGAGCAGAAACTCACATCACTTGCATGCTTTGGATACAATTGCTTCTGAGAGCTTTTGCAATGAGCAATTGCCCCTTGTATTGGGTTCTCCATCTCTGAAATCCCACTGTTGCTTCTCTTGTGAAATTGCAACCCATGAAAACTGTTTGAATTACTCACACTAGACGATGTAGAGGACCCTGATGAAAACAAAGAAGACGAAGACTTTGTAGTGGAAAGCCTTTTTATAGCCCCTGAGAATGACCTTCTATGATGACCACCATTATCCTTTGCATACTTTTCTTTGTTAAAGCTCCTTATGCGTGTAGGCTTTTGGTTCGTATCTTTGAGAAGAACTTGTTTGGATGGGACTTCTTTTGCCATCTTTGAGTATCTGCTTACAGATTCTCTGGTTTTTGGAACTGCTCCGTCCCTTATATTCCTTGCTGAAGACTCGTGCGTGCAAGCTGTTTTACTAAAAAGAGACTTTAGGTAAGCACGAGAAGCCTTCAACTTCGATCCAAGTGAAGACTGCTTTGTCAGCTTCAAACCAATGTTTTTTGTCCAGGACTTCTTGGGTTTTCGCCATTGAATTCGTTTGCCTCAGTTGAATACTCAGAAAAGTACTCTTCCGGGTTCAATTCTCTGCTGACATGGCAAGATTCTAAAGGTGAAATGTTGCAGGATTCGAACGGGGTGTTTGCAGTTGGAGTGGTGTTGGCATTGGTGGTTAATGGAGTGCTAAAGAGTTCATCAAATGTATCTTGGTGGTTTTGGTAAAAGTCGGATATTTTAAGTAGTTTTTCAACCATTTGCAGGCGGGTGGAGGTGAAGAGGAAGGAGCTTGCCTTTGTAAAAGAGTTCATCTGCTGGAGAATTTGTTTCTCTTTCAGATGAACTTGAAAACATTTGGAACTCAAACTCACTTGGAGAACTTCTGGGGTGGTAGAAGAAATTTGCGTGAGACCCGATTTCCATATCAATGTAGTCTTCATCTGCATGGTCAGGCGAAAATATATTTGTAGCCATTACTCTCTCCCTCTCTCTCTCTCTCTCTCTCTCTCTCTCTCACACACACACACACACTTCAGGTTTGCTACTTGTTGAAGTTATAACTTTGTGATGGACTAGGAGGGGGAGTTCTATTTAAAGCATGGGGTGCCAAGTGGCTTTAAGGAAAGGATACCGAGTACCGGGAAAGAAATTAACTGTAGGGAACTCTTGTAAAATTCTGAAATTACGGGAATTTAATATTTAAAAGTCATGGTGGAGCTTCCCCAATGGCCTGCAGAATTCCATACCCTCTTCACTAATTATCTTTTCCTTGGTTTATTTCTCCTTATTCTTCTTTCTTCAATTTTGATTATTCTGCTCTTTACTAATTCCACATAGAAAGAATTATGTGAATTATGCTACTCCCTCCGTCCCAAAATGACCATTTTTCTTCTTGATCAAGAATGGTAATTTGTTTTTTTTTTTTTTTTTGGAAAGGGTGGTGTTAGAACTATTTTTGGCTAATATGATTGGTTACGATCATGGACAATAATGTAATCATTTTGTTTATTGTGGTTCAGTATCTTCAAAGAGTACTGTGGCTAGCATCATCAACTCAAAGCATTCGCTATTTTGTGGTCCTATATGCTGGTGTGATATTCTTGATAGATAGAAAAAGAAGACGGAAACTTCTACGCTATTCCAGGTATTTAAGTTAAAACGCTTTGTTAATTACGCTATTTAAGAGAAGTAAGTATTTTTTTTGGATTTAAAGTTTGAAATTCGTGTTTATGTGCTGATAAATTATTAGATGTGGGTGACAAGGGAAGTGGGATTCCCATTGTCTTTCATCATGCATATACTAAGTTTTTTTTGTCTTGAAATGCATACTGAACTCATGCCTAACCAAACTCAATTTCAAATAAACCCATTTCTCGAAGCCCCGTTTTCCGCATTCTAATTATATTCTAATTATTAAGTGCCTCTTTATGTGTGTGTGCGCGCGCGTTTGTATTCACGCGTATTGAGCAACGCCTGAAACCAAAAGATGCTTCACTTTGGAATACATTACTCCCTCCGTTTCATAATACATGTCGTTTTAGACTTCTTCACACATACTGTATTCAGAAGTGCAATTAATACATATTAAAAAGACATAGGTGCCCCTAAAAGTATCCAATTACCTAGGCATTTAAACTAAGGTGCTCGGACTCTTTGGTTGACCTCGCCGGACTCGTGTTGACTACACTAAAATAGGAGTGTCCGACACGGGTACGGCGGGGTAAACCAAAGAGTCCGAGCATCAAAGCATTTAAATGCTTATACAAGAAGTAGTTCACAATTAATGAATAAGGGTATAATAGGTAAACAAGAGTATTTTTTTCTTGGTAATAGTAAAACGTCAAGTATTTTGGAACAAAAAATTACTATTAAAACGTCATGTATTATGAAACGGAGGGAGTATTAGTTAAGAGCTGAACAATCACTTTGTGCTTTAACAAGTCTCACTACTTTTACTGGATTCCTGGTTTGTTTATGACTTTCTTCTTTTGTCTTTATCGAAACCTGGCAGTCCTTTTTCTCATGTTTGTTTATTTAGATGTATTCATCTCTTCGTGTGCATTTTCTTTTACATGATCCGACACTTGATGGTGGGGGAAGGCCAAGGAAAGAAGGGCTGCTGTGAAGCTCGAGATTTTTTTTATTTTTTTTCGTGTTTCTTTAGGGGTGATGAGAGTAAATACCTTAAACTATCCTTGAGTGGCATTATACTCCTCATAATACAAAAACATAACAAAAAATTAACTAATGGAAGTGTTTATGATAATTAAAATGCTATTTCAATTTAAATGACAGTAATTTTTAATTCGTAAGTAAAGTACTTCCCATAAAGAATGTCGAGAAAGTATACCTAGCTTTGGACTTGAGCAATTTAAAATTTAAGCTCCATTTATTTGAGAAGTTGCAGAGAAAAGTTTAACTTGAGCAATTTAAAATTTAAGCTCCATTTATTTCATGAAAAAAAAAAAAAAAAAAAAAAACTCATGGAAAGGAGCTTGTAGTTTTAGGAAGAAGAGTCAAGGGAAATGTATTCTCAAGTCTATGAAGGTCCTTTGCACCCATTTTCAGATGACACTGATCTCCATGATCATGAATTTTGATTTCGGGACTTTATTTCATGAGTCATTTTGATTTCGGCAAACTCAAGCTTCTTCAGCTCCTAGTTTACGTCCCCACATAGCTCGCACGTGGAATCCCAACCGAGCCTTGTAGATAATTCAAGGTGAGAAGGTCGAAAGTGTCTCATTTCATAACTTTTGGAGTTTTGAAGTGTACTGACTAATACATTGGGGGGGATGAAAGTGTCAGTCAGGAAAACTCAGGGGTTCATACTGTCATTTAACATTTTTTCTGACACTGCCCCCACTGTTTTCTTCCACTTTCTTTCCCACTAATGATGAATAGAAATTGAAGTCAATGCAGGGATCCTTCTTGTACCTAGATCCAGATGACTCGGTGAGAAGTGTTACGGAGCACTCCGTCCCATACTTATCGCTGCTTATTTCTATTTTGAGCGTCCCATACTTATTGCTACTTACCCCAAATGTTCACTTTTCTCTCTCCTATCCACTCACAACAACTATCCATCAACTTATTTTATCTCTCCTACCCATTCATAATACTTACTCTTCCAACATATTTTTTTAATCCCCGTGCACTCTCATTTAATAGCAATAAGTATGCGACGGAGGGAGTACATTTTTGGAGTGTTCGTAGAAAACATAAGGAAAAGAACATTATCTATCATTCCTTAGGTAGATTTGTATTTTTAGCAATATTCATCGCAACTTGATGTGTTCCGTTTAGGTCCGAATTCTCAGATGAAAATAATCGAACAATGACGCAGACAACTCCTTATTTATTCAACATGAACCAGTGACATTGAACTTGGGTTCTTGATATGAATGTACAATTCCTTAAACTTAGACCCACAAATGTTAGCCACAATGAGGAAAACAGAAGGAACACAACAAAGTATTAGGCCACAATGAGGAAAACAGAAGGAACACAACAAAGAGTGTTAGGATGAAATAATTATTTCAGTTTACATTATTTGTTTATACGCTTTCTGTTCTTTAATAATAAGTATTGCAGTTGACTTGTCAATGTTTATGAAGCCTGGTGCTTTAGACTCCCAGCCCCCCCTGTTGTTAGTGATCCAACTAATCGCATAGTTGGTGGGGTTGCAATGGGACGACCCTCTGCCCGATGTTTTCATGATTTTTCATATTTTTTAGGGGGAGGGGGGTGTATTATAAATGGGTTATGGATTAAGATTTTTCAAAAAATAGAGTAATGAAAACTCTGGCTTAGCACACCTAGTCAAAATTTTGATGAAATGGGTAAACAATTATGTGTTTTCTTTATTGTTTTTTTTATTTCATCTACTCCCTCCGTTCCAAAATGATCTTCACATTTTTTCGCCGTTATTACGAATGCTTAAAAATGCTTTAACTTGGGACTCTTTAACAGTTCTTCTGGGTACCCTTTGTAACTCTGAAAGGGAAATTATAGTAGATGTGAAAGCAGTTCCTGAAATAGGGATACAATTACAAATACAATACTGAAACATAATGACCCACAAACCCAGAAAATCAGGATCCATTACCAATATTTGTATGGCTGAAGAGGCAATCTGAGGGACCATTGCCTGGTATCCCATAGACACCATTGTTAAAAATAAGTCCATTTAAAAGGGGTCTTTTTTTTTCTTTTTTTTTTAATCTTTTGTGGGAGCTCCACCAAGTTATGTACCCTTGTACTGAAAACATTGGTAGTCCCTCTTCAAATCATAATGCTTTACTAAAGATGAGACAGATTTCTACTTGTCAGTGTTCATCGTTGTTTCGATTCGTCAGCGTTAATGAAAAAGTAAATATCGGTATTGAATTGGATGGTGGGTTGGTTGAGGGTTTGTCTTTTCGTTTGGAAGAGCGTTGGCTCGAGAGTTTAGGGGTGCAAATGATTCTGGCTGAGATCAGTGGTTGTGACTGCTTGGGCTCGAGAGTGAAGGGGTGCGATCGAGCTCATGATTTGCACAAGCTTTGAGTAATCGAGCTGCTTGATACGCTAGACAAAAAAAAATAATGTGATATTACGTTCGACAAAAGACATAATGTGATATTTATTATGAAGAGTGAATAGTTATTTTTAATTTTATGAAGCATTATGCTAAGGGACAACTAAACATGTAAGTCAAAGTTTTCATCATGATTATAAAGTGGGATATTTTCTTGACATAAATATAGCTTTTTTAAAAGTGATATGACATGTGCAGTTCGATTGTACATACAATTCAATCCGTACATTTAAATCATATATCAATTCGAACGGTTAAATCAATTAATTAAATGTAATTTATTTTTTCCCCTTTCAGCTGTCATGCCAACCCTCCACCGAAGCTCGCTGTGCCAAAAGGAGAGAAACCCAATCTCTTTCCTTCTTTCGCTCCCATGTCGCTACATGGGGCCGTAAAAATGAGGATCCTATCAGCTTGTTTCGACCTGAGAAACCAACCAAACGAAAGAAAACTTAGTAGGGTTGGGATATGAACAGTTAGTTGTGTTGTCCGATTGGATAAATTTCAAATCTGTGAAGTGAGTGTTAAAATTGGGTCAAGTGAGTGTTAAATTTGTTTAGAGCTATCTCCCATTTTTGTAGTCTCTTTTGGGTTGATAACAGCCCAATATAAGGCCTAATAATATCCTTCATGCTCACTACCTCATCAATAAAAAGCCTCCATAGTATTTGGACAGTTCAGTTATTGTATTAAAATGTGTACTACAGGACACAGAATATTTTAATTTTAATTTTAATTTATACTCACTCTGTCGTTTAGGGTTTTTATTTTTTTTAATTTTTTTTTCTAAATTAAAGTTTTAGTTGTTTTATTACTTAACATGGACAATGAGACATACTTGTCATTCTCACAACAAAAACTATCTACCCACTTTCTCTTACCTACTATACTTTTCATAATCACAACTTATACTTTTATTTTTTCTTAATTTTCGTGTAAAGTCTAATTAAAAACTTTAAAATGAGAGACGGAGGGAGTATTAACTTTATATTTCCCATATAATGAGTAATGATATCTATGTAATCATTTATTTCTCACATAATGAGTATTCACATCCTAGCCCCCAACCAAAGCCTTCATTGGCCGAGTGGTATAGGGCTTGGGATTTCCTTCGGGAGGTCCCAATTCGATTCCCCTTATGTAGGGAGTTTAGCTCAGCCCAGAGAGGGTACCCCTTATGTAGGGGAGTTTGTGCCAACGGGTGATCGTTCAGATGATGCGGGGACGTCTATGGCAAGGAGGCTACCAGATGGCGGGGACGTCTATGGCAAAGAGGCTACCAGATGGCACAGGACGTCTCCCTACGGGGAGTTTGTGGAGAACTTGTGTTATGTAGGGGAGTTTAGCTCAGCCCAGAGAGGGTACCCCTTATGTATGGGAGTTTGTGCCAACGGATGATCGTTGTCTCCCTACTGGGAGTTTGTGGAGAACTTGTGTTATCAGCTCAGCCCAGAGAGGGTACCCTTATGTAGGGGAGTTTGTGCCAACGGGTGATCGTTCAGATGGCGCGGGGACGTCTATGGCAAGGAGGCTACCAGATGGCGCAGGACGTCTATGACAAGCAGACTACCAGATGGAGCGGAGACATCTATGAGAGATTTCTAGGAGGCAAGTATCACTGTAATAGATTCCAATATAGAATTTGTAATAGATAGGGCAATAGATCTGTAATAGACTCATAGGAGCTTGTAACACGATGGCAATTGCCTTAAATGATATGATACAAACTTTAAAAAAAAAACATCCTAGCCCCTAAGATTTACTCCCTCCGTCCCACCCGAATTAGGATTTTTGGGTTGGGCACGAGAATTAAGAAAAAAGTGTTTTTTTTTTTTTTGGTACACTTTTTTGGCACGAAAAAAGTGTTAGTGAAGTAGGTGTTGTGAGTATGAAAAGTGAAGCATGAGAGAGAAAGTAGGGTAGAGAATAATGAGTGGAAAGTTGTTGTGAGTGTGAATGTGTGACCCATTAAATAAAACATTTCTATTTTTGGGTTGTCCTAATTCGAGTGGGACACCAAAATGGAAATTTGTCCTAATTCGAGTGAGACGGAGGGAGTATATACATTCTCTGTCTCGTGTCGCATTTAATTTGTTATTGGAAAAATAAAAAATAAATGTATTTTATTTGTAGATTACTTGTGCAATGATAGTTTTATACTCCCTCCGGCCCAGCTCACTTAACACTTATTTCCATTTTGGTCCGTCCAGCTCACTTGACACTTCCCAAAATAGCATACTTTTTATAATTTTATATTCACTCTACCCCATCACTCATTCTCTCTCTTTATTTTCCACCACTCAATTTATTCAACCAACACTACTATTTACCCCACTCATTCTCTCTCTTCATTACCACACATTTTCTTTATTTTATTCTTTTTCCTTAGTTATTGTGCCCACCTCTTGGGTGTCAAGTGAGGTGGGACGGAGGGAGTATATGACATTATTTTGAGATTGATTAAAATAAAAGTGAGATATTATATTCAAACAAAAAACAATAGAAGTATATTTTTTATTTATGGTTTCTTTTTACATTAATCCACAACTGCCAAAGAGGTCTAGCTCAAGCGACATTCGATCTTTCGGTTTTCCTTCTACGTGAAATGTCATGTGTTCAATCTCCACTAAATACACTTTTAAGTGCATTTTTATAATAACTTAAGATATTTATTAATAAATAATCAATTAAAAAAACTCACAACCAACATTCTCTCTTACCTCTTCAACCATTCTTTACAAAAATACAAAATACCAACACACGCATCTTCGCATGGCTAAGTAAGTATCTGAAACTAATTGCAGTATATAATCAAATTTGCTGTTATAATACAGCAGACCGATAGATAGAGGTTAACAGTCACATTGGATATTAGGCGGTATATATTGAATTGTTGTTTGTGACTTTGTGAGATTCAACAACAGACTTAGTTAATCTGGCGTGTAGGTTTTGTGACATTCGTTTGAAAAACGAAATGTGGCTAAATCAACATTAAACATGGCAACTGGACGAATGAGTAATATGTTGCTATTGCAACATTAAGCACGATTACAGATCAGATGAGTCATCAACTTCAAATTAATACTCTCCCGTCTTAAAATATCTGTCACTTTAAAATTTTTAAAATGTAAAAATCGTTTTAAATTAAAATAGAGGCCCAAATATTTCTTTCAACCGGTTCCATGGAAAGCATAATATTGTACATGGGCTTGTGACGTGGTTTGGTTGAAGAAAATTAAGAAAATAAGTGAACTGGTTGCTTAAATTGAAGCCACACTTTGGCAAGTGCACCTACCCGCTTGCTCTTACAATCACACCCCTAACTACCCGCCTGGTTTATCATGAATAATGTTAGGAGCACAAAAAAATCATAAAAAATTGTTCACAAAATCTTATGCGTAATGATGTTATTGACGTTTTTAATTAGAATGTGGCGGGTCCACTATCGACACAACCAATAAAATATCACCGCATCGTTTTGTTTGGAAGATTTTACGAGATTATTTTGTGCCTTTATCATTATCATTGCTCGTTTATCACACCCCGTCAGTCAACTACATTTCCGCCCTCACACTTCCCTTTAATTACAAAACACCCCCTTCCACCTCCGCTCCCTCCCGTTTCCTACATAAACTCCACTCCCCCACTCTCCAAATCAATTCGAACAATGTCTCCGTTATCATCCGCCACCGAAGTCGCCGTCGAAACCGTAACATTTCCACCGTCGGTGAAGCCTCCGGGATCAACCAACACCTTGTTCCTTGGTGGCGCAGGTTCTTAAACTACGCTTCAACTGGTGTAGGATAAATGATAATCGATTGCAATTTTTTTGTGCTTAATTTTGATTTGATTTTGTGAATTTGTGGTTGTTTGTTGGCTAATGTGCGCAGGGGTGAGAGGTTTAGACATTCAAGGTAAGTTCATCAAGGTTACGGCCATTGGAGTGTACTTGGAAGAGACGGCTGTTCCGTTGCTCGCCGTTAATTGGAAGGGCAAGAGTGTTGATGAATTGACGGAATCCGTTCAGTTTTACAGGGATATCGTTACAGGTAACTTTATTTGTTGGTTATTGGCATTTTTTTGCTTCTGCTTGTATTATACTGTGATGATTAATGCCGCCCGAATAAGTTAGGTTAAATGTTTGTATAATTATTACTCGCTCCTAAAAAAATGAATGTCCATTTTTTTTTTAAATTTGCTCTTGATCGAGAACAAATTTGAATTTTTTTGGACATTCATTGTTGGACGGAGGGATTATTCACACTTCTGTTGTTGGCTTGATTGATTATCCATATATTCTATTGTATGTTGAATTGGGTCAGAGGGGCTTAGAACAAGTATTTTTTTCTCTAATTTGGGAATCTAGATGCTTCATCTAAAAAATGGCATCTTAACAAAAAAGTAGAAGATTTAATTCAAGATTTATTGCTCTATTGTAGGTAGTCTACTAATAACTAAACCATATGTTTGATTGAGCGATCATGTATGTACAAGCCCGTCTCAATAACAATAGGGCTCAGTTTAAACTATGACAACCACGAAGAGTATAAAAAGCTCTAGAATTATTTCCAGTAATTTGTAATCCTTGATTTTTTCCTTTCATATTTGAACCATTATCACTGAAAAAATTATAGGATTTGATGAAACATCCACATATCTTAATATCAAAGACATTTGCTCTTGGTGACTAACATCGAGAGTACACTCAAGTATCACTGAAAAAATTATTTTGCTTGTTTAATTCTTCTAAGGATTTCTGTTTTAATTGCAGAACCAAGCAAAATTATTAACTCATTTTGAATTGAGTGGCCTAGAATATTAATACCATTATTAGTGATACGTCTAACATGTTCTTGGACAATTGGGCGAAATTCGGCCAACATTTTAATTAAACCCAAAAAGTTACCATTGCTTTTTTCATACAATTGCTCTTTAGAACCACAAAATGATAAATTATGCTTAGCAAAACAATTGAAATAGTTCTTTGCAACACCTTCTTCCAATGAACCTTCATTTGTTGATAGAGTTCTAGTGTTCTACTGATTCCTTTTTAAGAATATTTTACAACAAAAGCAAAATATTCTATCAAGCTCTTTAAAGTTTAAAGTAAACAAGCCAATCTCTATGATACTTCTCTCCATTTTATAAAGCTTTAGTATACAAGTTCCTAGTAAATCTCCTGGAAAAGTTATCTTTAGGACCTTTCACAATAATGTAATCTATGTAAAAAAACATACATGAGACCTATCTTCAGGGGTGCCGTTGGCCCGTTGCTATAATTTTATTATAGGGTAATTGCATAAAATATTGTGAGTTATCAGTTTGCAGTGATTTAAATAGGAATACATTTTTTAAAGAAAACAACCTGCAATAAGCATTGAGTAGGGGGAAAAAAAGAGGACGGGCCCAGTTGACTGGGGTTCCATCATTGTAGGATATAGGAAGGGTCTTGTGTACACCATGTTATTAAGCTAAGAGAGTGTTGCTGAAGAGTTCTAGCTCGAGGTGTATCATAGTATACCTTTCCATAGAGAATGTCTGGGGTTCATTCCGCATCAATGTTAGATTTCACTACAAGTGTCACTCATGTAATACATTAAGTCATTGATTAATAAAAACCCAATTTTCTAAATTAGAAAAAGGTTAAGACAAAGTTTAGAGTGACCTCCAGTTGAAAGAGTAATTGCACAACCTTACCATTGCATTAGGCTCTCCATCAATAAATGTTGACCCCTTCAACTAAGACATTTCACTAAATGCCCAAAAACAAAATCCAAAAGATGTCTGTAGTAAGCACAACAAAACTCATAAAGAAGTGAAGCTATGATGATATTAGGTTAGGATTAGTAACAAGCCTACAGGTACAACGCTAATATTAGCATCAAGTAACTTTTTCAGGGTGTCTAAGAATTTCACGGTTGTAATAGCATCTTCTTCTTTTACCTTTGACTTCACCTCAATTGTTTGTTCTTGCGTGTGGGATAGCTTTCCAACATTCTACTTAATTGCTTCATTCTGTACATTAATGATCAGTCAATAACACGAGGAGTATAGCAAGGTTACTTTATTTGTTAATTTGGCAATTTGGTTGATGTTATGCTCTTATATAGGTGAAAACAATATTGGGTTCCCATTTGTGATGCCATTGATGAGGATGAATCTAATGATACAGCGGTCTGGATGACTCTTATTTAAACTCTTACTACTTCATTTCACAGGCCCCTTTGAGAAATTTGCAAGGATAACAATGATTTTGCCATTAACCGGCAAGCAATATACCGAGAAGGTGTCAGAGAATTGTGTCGCAATCTGGAAAAAACTTGGAATCTACACTGATGCAGAAGCTGCAGCTATTGACAAGTTCCAAGAGGCTTTCAAGGATGAGACCTTTCCTCCTGGTGCCTCAATCTTATTCACTTTGTCACCACTCGGATCTTTGACAGTAAGATTTTCAAACTGACTTGTTTCTTGACTCTTCCGTCTTTTATCGTTAAACATTTCATTTTCTCAATGAATTTTATCCAGCTATCTCTTATCAGAAATCCCAAATAGGTGATGATAATGATTTCTTATCACTGACTGATATCAAAATGTCTTTAAATTGTTCCCCAGTTAAAGATTTTGTTTCTTAAGAATACCCAAATTTAGTACATGTCATTTGATTTCTTCGTTTCATTGTTCTCACTATTATTTGAATTTATCCTAATACAGATCAGTTTCTCCAAGGATAGTTCAGTACCCGAAACTGGAAATGTAGTAATAGAGAACAAAAAACTGTCGGAAGCAATCCTGGAGTCAATAATTGGTCAACATGGTGTTTCACCTGAAGCGAAGAAGAGTTTGGCTACGAGGTTATCCAACCTTTTTCTAGCCGTGTAAGAATAATAACGTTGTTGGAAATTGGAATCCCAAGCATAATTGCTAGTCGAGAAAGGGATTCCTATGCAGGCGGAGCCTCAAACTGCATAAGTTCTTCTGTGGGGAATAAGAGCAAATAAACTGTAGCCCCCAAGCTTCTCTTAATTTAAAACTTTTTTTTTTTTTTTTTTAAACTGCATCAATAAGGTATTGTGCATTGATCATGTAATATATAGATGATTTGTACGTTTAGTCAAAGTGTAAGATTTCTCCTAGCTTTTTGTAGGTGGCGTTTGTTTTTTCATTCAGATCTGAATGGAGTCTGAATGTCTAGCGAATCAGACATTCTCCAATTCAGATTGTTTTTTTTTTTTCCAGCTTTCAGATCTGAATAGAGACTTTTGATCTGAATGGAGTCTGAATGAATCAGACCTAAAATGAAGTCTGATTAGAGTCTGAATGGTGTCAGAAGCAACAATAATTAAAATGCTTTTTCACTTTTCTTTTAGCAAATAAAAATCTATTATTATCCATTAATTCTCATGCTTATACATAATATTTCAAAAGGTTAACACTTAAAAAAAACAATTCAGATGTGAATTCAGATGAAAAAACAAACAGCTTGAATAATTCAGAATTCAGTCTTCAGACGCTGCCTCTTATTGATTCAGATGTGAATTCAGATTTCAGGACTTAACACTTAAAAAAAACAAACGCCACCGTAGTCAGCATCTGAATGTCTGCTTTGGTTAGTTACTCAAAGAGTGGCCCAATTCATAACAGAGTAACAAGTGATGTTGTCCAGCCCGGCCCGTTTGAAGCGTGCCGCCCAAGCTTTAGGCTTGGCCTGGGCTTTGGGCTTGTCCCGGGCTTTGGGCTGTGACTGGATCAGCTGTACTCCAATGGTAGGTATCAAATGCAAATTCTGATACCTATGAATTACTAGCATCTCCAATGGTATTATTAATGGGTACCAAAATTTGGAGTAGTATTAAGCAAGGTAACAAATTTGCTACCTTTCTTAGTACCACACCAAATTTTTGATATCTATTGTTAGTGTTTTAAAGAATTGTTAAACATAGTGCAAAAATATCTATCATGTTAAATTTTTTTATTTAAATAATTGTTTTGTTTTATATAATTATTTACAAAATTATTTTTTAATTTAAAACATAATTAATTCAAGTAATGATTATATATTGAAATTATTTATTATTCTAAAAATATTAATAAAGTTAATAACCATTAAATTAATTTGGTACCAAAATTTTGATACTTATGATTAGAGATGATTTTTCGATACCATGTGAATAGTATTCATAGGTACTAAAATTTGATTTTGATACCTATGAAGCAAGGATCACCATTGAGTTGCCCTAAAGAATGGGCAAATCCATATTGCTCCTTCCTGCTCAAAGTAATCTTTCCATTTCCATTTGATTATTCAAACTTTTTTAAAATACAAACACTTACTTTACCGGTTGGCAAACACTTGGCCACTTGGGGAGACCGTCTCACCTTGTGAGACAGATCCACCTATGGATTATACCCAGCAACCCGCCAGCCCAACCTGCCTAGCTGTCTTTCTTGCCTTCCCAGCGCGCAACACTTGTCACCTTTAAAAATAAAACCTCCAATAACTTTAAAATGCTATATCTTGAGATTTTTAAGTCGAAAAAAAATTTTAAAAAAATCGTTCGGTTCGTCTCGACGAGACAAATCAAACTAGATAGGTCATGATATGGTTTATTTAAAAAAAAAAAAAAAAAAAACTTTTTAACACACAAAAAATTTAGCTGCTCGTCTCGTGAGATGTAACACTCTTTTCTGATAAAAGTAACAGTTTCATCTTCAAAAAGTAAACTTTTACTATCAAATGTAACATCAGTTTTGTAAAAAAAATATAAATAATTTGATAGTTTTTGTGGTTAGAAAAAGTAATATTTGAAGTGTAACAGAGTGTATATATGATTATAATTTTCTATATATATGTAGCATTTTTATTTAGTAAATGTTACTTTTTTTAAAAAAAAAAAAAGAGTAAAATTTCAAGTATATAATAAGTTGCATTTCAATTAAATGTAAAAACCCTAGAAAAGTGTTACAATTGAGAAAAAAAAGAAGAAGGTTACATTCATTTATTATAAAATGTAACATTAGTTTAGTTATCAATCTTATGTTATCTTTAATCTATTTCAGCAAATTTGTGGTACATTTTTGGGAAAGAAAAAGTGTTACGTTTGAGAAAAAATTATTACATTTCTTTATAAAAAGTGTTACTTTTGCAGGCGAGCAAAAAAAGGCCCATGGACTCTAGGGCCCCTAGGCCCAGATACAAATACTATTTAGGAAACCCGAGATCTGTAATTCCCCATACACCCCTCATATATTTTCCGCCGGCTAAAGTACAATTCTACCCTCCTGTCCGCGCAAGCGGGAGACACGTGACACGCTTTTTTTTTTTTTTTTTTAATTCGATCAAAAAGTGGTTTCTTAATTAACCGCCTGGAAAAACCCTTTTCATTTATCTCAAAAATTTCTCTCTCTAAAATTAACGATTACACCGAGCGATTACACCGGCGGCACACAATTCACCTCCATTTATTCCGACGAATCTTCACGTGAAGTTGAAGCAACTTCACGCCTAGGAAAACTAGTAG
Source organism: Campanula takesimana (assembly GCA_026119855.1). Taxonomy (NCBI): domain Eukaryota; kingdom Viridiplantae; phylum Streptophyta; class Magnoliopsida; order Asterales; family Campanulaceae; genus Campanula; species Campanula takesimana. The sequence continues at coordinate 135,729 of JAOWBW010000751.1, read as the reverse complement.
GTATGTCTATTATTGTCACGACCCGAAAACTAGGCTCTATTTTATTAGTAATAAATAATTATTAATTATTTATTTGCTTATTTATTTATTTAAATTATTATTTATTTAAATATTTATGTGTGCATTTTATGTGTTATAATATTTACGCCTAGCATTTTATTTGGGTCATTTGTGCTAGTGTTGAAATGTTGAGTCTTAATTGTTAGTAGGGAGTGTAAGTAATTGTTTTAGTAGATGGGGAAGGGGCCTGAGTGTAACTTCGATTTTTACTTCACCTCCTTCCTTCTTCTCCTTCTCCCTCACAAATTCATTTCCCAACTCTTTTCTCTCTCTCTCCAAGCAAAATGTGAGTTTTTCTTCTCTTCCTTCTCTCTTCATTTTCTTCATCTTCCTCTCATAATCTCTCATTTCTTAAAACTCGAAATGTGTTTAGATCGTCGATAGGATCGCGTAGAATCAAGAATATTCGAATTCCGTCAACTTTCATTATTTTCAAGTAAGTTACTTTTCCCCCATTTTGATGTTAAAATGTTCATATCATGTTCATATAATGCTTTTGTTGTTATATTTGAAGTTTGGATGAGGTTGCAATTTATTTGGAATTTATTTGGGTTTTTGGTTAAAATGGTGATTGTTTGAATGTTGGGATTTGATCTTAATATTGGTTGTTAAATGTTGTTGTATGAGTCTTTTTGGACTTATAAGTTGTTTTGGTACATTAGTATGCTAGTTAGAGGGTTGGATTTTGGTTGAAATGTGTTTTGGTATGAAAATGGAAGAACCCAGTTTGTTCTTCCCGAATTCCGGCAGACCAGAGTATTGGGCGACCGCCCAAAAACTGTAGGGCGACCGCACATCTATCTGAAAGGTTTTGTTCTTGTTTGATGGCTTTTTGGGCGACCGCACAGTTGGGTTTGGGCGGCCGCACAGAACCTCTGAAAGTTTTCATTTGTTAATTTGTGTGATTGAAGAATGCGTTTTGGTCTAAGTCTTGGGTGTCCTTCTAGTCGACCTTAGTGATCATTGTAGTACACTCTAGTGATAGAATTGGGTCCTTTGTGATCAAGTTTGTGTTTGAAATTAATTAAGTGTTAATTGGGATTTGGAACATCTTATTGAGGTATTGTTGGTTTGACTTATCTTTGTGATGATCATTTGGTATATGTTTGGGCATCTTATGATGTGTTCGTGATTGTTCCAATCGAATTGATTTTAGAGTGAGTCTTGGTCTAGGTTTTAGGCGATGTCCTATAGTACCTAGAGGGTTGTTACTGAACACCAAAGTGTAGGGTTTAGTCCGGTCGTGATCATATTCTAATAAGTGTAACCTTTTGGATTCGTTTGGGGTGTTTAGAATTGGTTCATTATGAACGAAGGTAAAGCGTGATTGGCAATTGGGTACCTACGGTTCGATTAACCTTAAGGTGTATTCATTCGGATTTCTTATTTGGAATTCCAGGTGTAAGAGATGGTTGAGTTCACGGTCCTAGTATATCTTTATGAGTAAATGTTTAGGGTCAGTTTGGTAATAGTCATTGTGCTATTTGTGAGCGACCGTTTGGGTTGTGCTCTTTATGAGTAACTTGTGGGTATCATATTTAGGATGTATTTGGTACGTGCCTTATCTGGGAATCATCATGTTTTAATGGTCAATGTTGTTGGACTCTTTTATGAGAAACTCCTTGTGCTATTGTTGTTGAACTCTTCTTGAGTAATCGTTTGCATCTTTTATGGTGATTAATTGGTATGGTTCCCTACTTTGGAACCTTAAATTGTTTATTTAAGCTAGTATTTATTACTTAGCATTTATTTGGAAGCCCAGCTGGCATATTTGTTGCATCGGGCGATGGGAAAGATTATAATGGCAAAGCCAAGTCCATTATAATGTTGACCATTGTTTTTGCCCCCTTCTATACCCCCTTTTCCAGATTGGCCTTGGAAGGGATAAGTTAGCTTCCTTTGTGAATGTATCTAACTACCGAGCATGACTTTGTGGCATGGCTCTTGTCCTTTGTGACACTCTCATTGTTATTGGTTCCGGTACCGGGGATTTCTCTTCAGCTTTCATGCTATTATGAAGATGTTGATGGTTGATTATTGAAGCTGCGCAGCGACCTTTATTTGGCTCTTCAGTTGGGTGAAACCTTGGCTATGTATCCACTTATGAGTGTGTATTTCAGCTTTATGTGTTGCATGATGAGCTGGTCGTTATTCCAACCGGTATGGGACGGTTGGCGATAGGGAGCCTCTCATTTGTTGTTATATGTTTATTTATATGATTGGTTATTGGATGTTACCGTTCGTCAGCATGTCACTTATTATTCCGCTGCTATCTGTCTTATGTTAATTGCTATTGGTCATTGCATATTAGCATGTCATGTAGTTGCATTAGTAACTTACTGAGATTTTATCTCACCCCGTTTATTTTCATCTTTGTTTTTCCTTAACCCCCCAGGAGGAAAAGGATTAGGATTCGCGGTTCAAGGAGGACGTCGAGAGGATTGAGATTTTGGGGCAGGTTGTTATGGATCGGTTTACATTATTTAAATGTATAACCTTTTGGGGATAGTTTTACCATTATTGACGTCATTAAGAATTGTATATTTTATTCTTTTGGGTATAAGCTGTGGAGCTTATGTTGGATGTACATTGTTGATTTAATCTTGGATTTGTAAAACCTTGTGTTATCATCTTTTGGTTCAAAATGGAATTTTTAACTTCGGTATTTCATAGTTTTGGTTTTAAGTCGACGTCCAGCTCGCGGTCTCGGGCCCGCGGGGTTCGGGGCCGCGACAATTATTTCTGGAAAAATTCAATCAAATTACCAAATATTCACACATTTGAATTTTTTTGTATTTTGTGGTTGATTTTGTTCGTTTATTTCATGATTTAAGCAGTATTGTTGTAGATTATAAGACTTTGCATGTTCATATAAGTATTTCGTTCAAATTTTCTAGTTGATTTTGTTCAAAATTTTTGCTTCTGTTTTTTGTTGGTACTGTTTGATAAATTATGAGAGTTTTCATCCTCATAAGAGTTTTTTTTTGTTGATTTTGTTTAAATTTTGAAAACAAATTTGTGTAATATATAAGACCTATGTGGTCTGTCATTTAACAGTGTTAATTGTTGCATTTGTTTTATTGTTCTGTTTTGGTTATGTCTTAAAAGCCTAAATTATCATAAGACATTAGTCTCATGTACAAATGTGTGAACGGGGCTTTAGTTTTCATAAGAGTTTTTTGGTTATGTCTTATAAGCCTAAATTATCATAAGACATTTAGTCTCATGTACAAATGTGTGAACGGGGCTTTAGTTTTCATAAGAGTTTTTTGGTTATGTCTTATAAGCCTAAATTATCATAAGACATTTAGTCTCATGTACAAATGTGTGAACGGGGCTTTAGTTTTCATAAGAGTTTTTGGTTATGTCTTATAAGAGTTTCATCCTCATAAGAGTTTTCATAAGAGTTTTTGGTTATGTCTTATAAGCTTAAATTATCATAAGACATTAGTCTCATGTACAAATTTCTTCTGACTTATAACTTACTTGCAATCTCTCATAAAAAGTCTTATATATGAGGTTTTAGTCATGCATAAGGTAGTTTTGCGTTGTCTTGTGATAATTATATAAGACATTTTCAATTTTTTTTGATAGGTTTATAAGACTTTTTTTAGTAGATGACAATCAAACAAGCAATGAAGTTCAAACCGTATGATCACAAGTCAGTGACGTGTGTCAAATCAACGCCTTCACCAAAGTCTTTGGAGGGGACACCATCTATTTCTCCCGTACCACATAGTATATCTGAATCCTCAGCACAACATACACCGTTAACAAGATTGAGGAAAAGAAAGCAGGTTGAACAAGAAACAGATTTGCCTTCACCAACTGCTACAATTTTAACAAGGTCGAAAAAGAGGAAAGAGACTGAGCAAAGCACAGAGTCTGGAGGTACTGAGGGGAAAGGAAAATTACAGACCCCTTCACCAAGATCAAAACCCAAGAAAGCTTCGAAAAAAGGAAAAGAAATACCTCCTACTGTGAATAGAAGAATTAATACGAAAGGAGTGTCAACAAAGGTAAAAGATTTGACTTGGATCCCGAACTACCGGTCAAATGTGCATGCTATTCATGCAATTTTGAAGGATACACCTTTAAAGCAAACACATTTGGACAAGTTGAAGCTTACCACATTCTACAACTTCTTCAATGCCATTTCCTCAAATATGGATTTCAAATACCGCAAGCTTGATAATACAATTGAGGAAATAGTTTTGTGCTATGATTCTAGGGTCCAGAAATTCAATCTTGGTGGCGAGTTTGTTGATGTAACAGCAGCTGATGTTACAGCCATTTTTGGACTAGTTGGTGGATCTCAAGAAATGGATTTTAAGAAGCTGAGAAAAGATTTCAAAACATTTGATTTGGTGAACCGTCATTTTTTGAATTGTCCTAGTGGTGTTAACATGAAGATGGTGAAAGAGACTCTGAAAAGAATTTACTTGAGTGATGACCAAAAAGACATTGAAGATGTTGTAAAGCTTCTTGTTCTTATAGCAATGGGCTCTTTGTTTTTTGCATCTAAGGCAGAGCTCATGACATCGGCCTTTTTTTACTATGCTGATGATTTGAAGAACATGAAAAAATATGATTGGTCAAAAGCAATTGTTGAAAATCTGAAGCAGTCTCTCAATGAAAAGTCTTCTACACCTCTTCTTGTGATAGGATGTGTATCGCTTTTACCTGTAAGTTCATACATTGTTTATATTAATTTTTTTTAATTAAATTCTGCATTAACGTATACAGTCTTTTGATAATGTTTTTCATTTTTTTTTTTGAAGCATTGGTTTAATGGGCACACAACTATCTTCACCCCGTCAAGGAGCTTGTTCCCCAGATTCATGAAGTGGGACATATCAAATAAAATAAAAGATTTTAAACAGAAGATTAGAGAGCTCACAGCGGAACATTTATGAACTCTTATGTCTTATATGTCTCATGACTAGTATAGGTATCTGACTTATATGTCTTATGAAGTTTATGAATGTGTCTATAGGACTTTAGTCTTATGAGACTTTTCCTATATTATATTTAAAAAAAAATAATATGTCTTATATAGGTCTTATATGTCTCTGACTAAAATCTTATGAAGTTTATGCAAAGTATAATAAGACTTTTCATATATTATATTTTTAAAAATATATAGGTCTTATATGTCTTATATGTCTCTCTCTCTCTGAAGTCTTATGAAGTCTTATGAATGTAATGATCTTTGAAAAAATAGGTTATAACTGGTGAGATTCAGCTAACCAATGATGAGAAGTTGATGTTAGAAAATGCTGATGAGGGGGAAAATGATGTGCAGAGAGAATTTAATCATGATTATAATGATGTTGGACTTGATAACATCAGTTCAGGCGATAACATAATTTTCACCCCTACTGGAGAACGTAACAACACTTCTGAAGAAGAAAAAATGAATACTGAATTGCATGAATTTCGGATTGAAAATGAAAAATTGAGAGCTTGAATTGAAGAGCTGGAATCAGGTGCTGAGTTGAGTGTGCTGATAAATGAAAATGAGAGGTTGATATCTAATAATGAAAGATTACACGCTAGACTTGAAGAGAGAGAAATGGAGAAGACTGTTGAGTTGATTAACCTCAAGAAAGAAAATGAAATGTTGAAAGCAACAATTGAAGAGATAAAGTTGAAAAATGAAAATCTGATCAAGGAAATGGATGAGTTGAAAGAAAAATTAGATGAGTTTAAGAAGAAAGATTTTGAGATAGTTGAAGAGGGCCAAGTTTTAGTGGCATCTGAGGCAGAGATTAAAAAAAAATTAGAAGAGGATGAGGCGAAGATACTTGCGAGGGATATGACCATAAAGGCAAAAGAGGGAGAAATTCAAAATATGGTGTCCGCTCACCTTCAGCAAGTTGAAAATCTTACAAAAGAGAATGAGGAAACAATTTTTCAGCTGATTGGGCAAATAAGTGATAAAGAAATAGAAATCAAAAAGCTGATAAATGAGAGGAAAGAAGAGAACAAGATGAAAGAAGCTGATGAAAAGTGTGGAGGAAGAGGTAAACGAAAACAACAGGTTTTGAAAATTGGATCTGTTGAAAGGCGTGTCAAGGAAAGAGATGATGGAACAAGAAAGATATCACAAGTAGTGAAAGATCCTGATTATGTAAGACCAACAAAGAGAAAAGAGAAACAACAAAAGGACAAAAACGAAAAGGAGAAAAAAGAAAAGAGGAAGATAGATGAGATAGTCGAAGTTGACGATCTACCTGACTTTGAATTGATGAAAACAAAACCGCTTTTGCTCACAAAAACCACTGACACACTTAAAGCAATTCCTCAACAGTACAAAGACAAGTATGCAGAGTTGTGTCTCCTTTGCGACAGGCAGTAAGTAACATATTTTACTTATTATAATATATATATAAGTAAAATATATATCATTAATTTGTTTTTTTTCTTTTTACAGTGATTCTGTGTGGGTGGGCAAGTTAAATCATGTTTCAATGAATGATTTGTGGGAGTTGGCATATGAAAAAATGACCGAATCTCCTGTATGTTAAATTATATTTCTTCTCTTATAGTTATATCTCAATACCAACGTGTCTATTTGTATAATACATTTGTGGATGATTTATATAGGTGTTAGATGCTTATCTTGAAATTTTGAAGGAGAGATATGCAAATACACCTACTCCTACTGGTAGTCAACCGCTCAAAGTTGGTTACGTGACAAGTTTATGTATGGTAAGTATTGTTTACTAATAAATTATTGAAATGTTTTTCTTGCATTTTATTTGCATTTGATATTTTTTCATATGCAGAATTATTTGAGAGGAAAAAAGCCTGATGATATTGCATCAACAATTGATAAGGTCCTCTTGAAGTTGGTCAAGGAAGGGGTGCATTACATTCTCATCCCAGTGCACACAGCAGGAGGCGAGCATCCTAGGACAGTTGATCATTGGACATTAATTGTTTTGAATCCGGAGACTGGGGTGTATTCATTCTATAATTCTTTGCATCCAAGAACAGGGAAAGACAGCTATTTAATCAATGCCAGAATTGTGGTATGTTCTTAACAGTAACTTTTTTTTAAACATGTTATGAGGAATAGGATTATGATTTTTTTTATTGTTTTCTTGATTCAGTTCAATCATGTAAAGAATGTATTAGCTGGAGAAGACGACTTGGCTACAAAGGAAGGTGGTTTCAAACCATCATTCTCAAAGATTCAGTGGACTCCACAACAGCAATATGGGAGTCTTGATTGTGGAATTCATGTGTTGATGGCTGCACAAGATATATTTCAAAAAGGGGAAGTGAGCAGGAAATATAATGAAGATGCTGCCATCACATATAGGGCAAAGATATTTCAAGACATTTTATCCCATATGGACTGCTTATATCGACTTTAGTTTGACTTAGGAAACTCGATAATCTAGAAGGTAGGGTTGGTTGTTCAAATACTATGATATTGGTTTTTGTGTTGATGATGATCTAGACACTAGGTTTTGGGCAACAAATTGTTTTACTTTTTTTTTTTAATGTAGTTGAGAGTTATTTTGCGGAAGCTATAAGAAAAAGTAATTTTACAGGTCTTATGAGTACCTTATAAGACCTGTAACAATGCTTGTCTTTTTCAAATAAAGTCTTATTAGTAACTTATAAGACCTATATATAGTAATTTATAATACCTATCACTCATAAAGACACACAATGCATGTCTTTTGAAAAAAAAATCATACATGTAATAGATAAAACCTAATAGAATCATTTAAAAAGGTCTTATGAGTAACATATAAGACCTATATAAGACTTAACATATAAGACATATCACACCATGTCTGTAAAAAAGGTCATATGAGTAACATATAAGACCTATATAAGACATATATCATGTCTGTAAAAAAAATGTCTTATGTGTAGTATATAAGACCTAAAATAATCATTAATTATGTCTTATGAGTAACATATAAGACCTATATAAGACTTAACTTATAAGACCTATCACAACATGTCTATAAAAAAATTCTTATGTGTAGTATATAAGACCTAAAATAATCATAAATTAGGTCTTATGAGTAACATATAAGACCTATATAAGACAACATATAAGACATATCACAGCATTTCTGTAAAAAAGGTCTTATGAGTAACATATAAGACCTAAAAGAATCATTAAAAAGTTCTTATTAAACTAAAATATTGCCACAAATCATAATAAGAAAAAGAAAATAATAATCCAACACAAAAAATCATTCAAAAAAATTCAACAAAATAATAATCTCCAAACTATTCAATTCTCATAAGAAAATACCAAATGTATAAATCAACATAATAATTGAACACAAAAAGCCTATTGTTCTAACTGCAATGGTTCTTTGCAAGATCTCCTATTATGATATCCAGATTTCCCACAATGAGAGCATGCCATCTTCCTTTTCACAACTTCTCATCTTCTTTGATACCGAGTCTTTCTTGGCCTACCTGGAGCACGTTTAGTTACAGGAGGGAGTATAACAACTTCTTCATCAACCACAGCTTTACCAAATGAAGGAATAGGAGGGATAGAAAATCCATAACACTTCTGGTAGTGACTTATATAGAAATAAGGCTCAATAAATGGTAAACCACCTTCACTAGTCCTCGACAAAACTGCAATCGCATGAACACACGGAAAACCTTGATGCTGCCACTTCCCACATGTACATGTAAACTTTCGAATATCAACAGACATCGAAGGATCAGAGTGAACTTCAAACATATGATCATTAGAAGAAGAGATATCCCATGACTTACCATACTCAAGCCTTCTTTTATATCTCTTGTCCTTCAATGGACACAGATTTGTTTTCCAATTCAAAGATTCCTGTCTACTCTTGGTCATTCTCTACATTACTTTTAACCGGATTTGATCAACTAACTCCAAGACGGGAAGACCTTTATATTCTTTTATTTCTGAGTTAAAAGACTCTGCAGCGTTGGAGCACATCTCACCATATCACTTCCCTGGGAAATAAGCACTCGCATAGTTCACAGCCGGAAGAGCATTCATAAATTCTTCCACCTTGGTACCACCTTCTTTCTTCATTTCGTTCAAATAAAACTGAAAGAGATCATGTGTTGGAGCTAACGAACATTGAGATATTTTATGAAGCATATTTGAACGAAGCTCTGATGAAAATCCTCTCAATTTGTCCCTCAGATTGTTCCTGATATGGAACATGCAAAAAGAATGTGAAGCAGATGGCATAATCTCCTTAACTGTTGTGATGATCCCTTGATGTCGATCTGAAATGAATGTCATTGTCCTTTCATTTATATGAGGTTCCAGATTTTGAAGAAACCACCTCCAATTCTCTATATTCTCCGAGCCTACGATTGCAAAAGCAACGTGAAAAAGACCTACAATAAGAAAAAAAAAATTAAAACAATAAATATGATTCTTATAATTTGTTATGAGACATACAACTAAGGTTACAGTTCTTATAAGTAAACTCAAAAAGACAAAATATCATACCATTGTTCCCATCCTTTGCTGTTGCTGCCAAAAGAGTGCCTTTGAACTTTCCATAAAGAAATGTCCCATCAAGAAATAACATGGGCCGACAAAATTTAAATCCATCTAGACATGCACCAAAAGCAACAAAACAACGCTCAAATCGAGAAGTCTCATGATCATAATCAATTATAGATTGAAAGTTTGGGTCTAACTCATTTACTTTATTAAAGTAATGTCTCATACTGTCATAAGATGAAGATGCATCACCATACACAGCTTGCTTTGCCTTCTCAATACCTCTCCAAACTGATTTGTAAGAAACTTCATAACCATAATCTTTCCTAAAATCATTTAATACATCCTTTGGCCTAATAGATGGATTACCTTTGACATCATCAATGAGGACACTAGCAAGTACCCCAGAACGCAACCTATCCCCTTGTCCGTACCCATTATTAACAATATCTATACATGTATGGTTTGGAACATACGTCCTAATGTAGAAAAAATCATTAACCTTTTCAATAGAGCCATGAATCCTCCAAGGACAACCTTTGTCAACTTTATATCTACACTGAGCAGTTACACGCTTTTTGTCATTCTTCAGGTACTCAAATTCAAAACCAACTTCAGTAGCAAATTTACAAAGAGAATTTCTGAATTCTGGACACCCCCCTTCGAATATTTGCCCAATTTTTTCTATTGCAGTTGCCCATCCTGTACTTTTCAACACCTTATCTCTATGACGAAAGAAGTTAACAGGAGCATGGTTCTTACTACTGCTACCACTAAACTCAACATCACTAAACTCAACATCATCATATTCAACAACATCTCCACAAACTGGTTTCAAAGATTCAGATATGCCACAAATCATACTGGTAACAGAAACTTCCTCCACATTTATATCAATGGAATCAAGCCCAGTCCTACGTATAACCATACTCAAGCATATAAAATCATCTTCATTAACCAACAAACAACGAGGATTATTAGCTAAAGCATAAGACAGAGACATTGTGTTTCTTTTCAAATTGTCCCATCTCAAACAGATAAATTCCACAATTGACTCAAAAGATGAAAATCGAGAAAACAATGAAACAGCAGTCAAATCACCAAACTTGAAGAATGCAATTACATTTGAATCCATGATGTAAATCTGCACATAATATAAAAAAAACCTAATTACAATCCACACCACGAACCCAAAGATCTAGGGTTTTTTCAATGATAAACCGAAATACAGATGCAGATACATACCAATTGTTTGAAGACGATACTTACAATCCACACCACGATCTAGGGTTTTTCGAATCAGATTCGAAATTGAAAAATCACCGTCGCCCTCTCCATCTCCATCGCCATCGCCATCGCCTCTTTCTTCACGAAAAAAATGAGCGAGAAAATGAGTCGTACGTCGAAAGCGAGGCTTATATACAAGGGTAAAATGGGAAATCCATATTTTCATAACTGACGTCAGCAGAATAATAATTTCGAAGGCCAAATAACTGAGGGGTGTATGGGGAATTTGCATCTCCGCCCAAGTCCTTATCTGGTATTTGGTCTGGGCCGGGTTTTATCAGTAATTAAATCTGGGACTGGGGGCCCTAGGGGAAATTTTCCGCAAAAAAATGGCATGGAAAAAAAGAGTTGGAGGGAAAAACATTTGACTCGGCTTGTCTGTGAGCTGTCTCACGCCGTGAGACGGTCTCACATGAGTGTGCCCCTTACTAGTTATGCTTTGTGTATGCACTTTTAAGTCTATTATTATTACTCCTTCCTTGCTCAAATTATATAAATGATAACAAAAATCAAGCGGTATCTACTGTTAACTTTCTATACGGAGGTCATGAGTTCCAATCCGTTTAGAGTGATTTGTGTTAGCCTATTTATAAACTCAGTTGTATCTTTCATAGCACTATGATGAATTAGTATTAAAATAAAACAATTTATAAATATAAAACAAAGCATGATTACTACATCCACTTTACCAAAATATATTTTACTATTATACGTTAGACTATAATACTATTTAATCTCAAAATGTATTAAAGAACTAATGTTTCCTGATAGACATTAACTTAAACCAAAAAATGAAAATCCTTAACTAAATACTCCGTATTCATTTGGAAAAGGAAGAGATTGGTGAAACATTTCTAGAGAAAGCATAAAGAACATATCAACTAAATAAAATACTATCATGAGATGCACATGTGATGTGACCTAAACCCATTGAATTTGACCTCATTAACACGATACCTTCATACTCCCGCCGTCACATACTTATTACTATCAAATGAAAATGCACGGGGATTAATAATATATTCTTTCTGTTTCATGTTATTTGAGACAAAAAAAATTGGCATACAAATTAAGGAAAAATAGGAAAGAAAAATAGTGGGAGTGGGTGTTTGTGAGTATGAAAATTTAATTTGGAGAGAGAATGAGTGGGAGGAATAGTAAGTTGATCGGTGTTGTGAGTGTAAAAGTAAAGTAAAAGAGAGAATGAGTGGGAGGAATAGTAAATATTCCCTCCGTCTCATACTTATCGCTACTTATTTTCATTTTGGGCGTCCCATACTTATTGTTACTTACCCTAAATGTTAAATTTTCTCTTTCCTATCCACTCACAACAACTATCTACTAACTTATTTTCTCTCTCCTACTCACTCACAATACTTATTTTTTTTAACATATTTTCTTATTCCCTGTGCACTCCCATTTAGTAGCAATAAGTATGGGACGGAGGGAGTATTCTTTACCATTTTGGCAGTCTCAAGTAACGTGGAACGAACGGAAAAGGAAATAAGTCTCAAGTGACATGAAACGGAGTGAGTATATTGGAAAAGTAAGTGTTGTGAGTGGGTAGGAGAGAGAAAATAAGTTAGTGGATAGTTGTTGTGAGTGTGTAGGAGAGAGAAAATTAAGCATTTTAGGTAAGTAACAATAAATATGAGACGCCAAAATAAAAATAAGTAGCAATAAGTTGGGGACGGAGGGAGTACATAAGTACTGTACTTTTTATACTCCCTCGTTTTTTTATATAGTTCTACTTTGACGTTATTTATCATCAGTTAAATTGAATTTTAGTTGTAGTTATATGAAATTTAATTATTGTTGTGCAATTTTAGAAAAATATCATTGATATTATTCATTGAGTTGACTATAAAAATTAAAGTAAAATTAAAGTATGCAATTATTTTTTAATTGCATAAGAATATCAAACCCGTTGCTACTTATTTTCTCCCAAATCCGGACCGTCTCACTCCGGTTAACTCGAATCCGCCCGACTTGTCTGGTTTAATCTAAAACATGTAGAAAAATTACCAATTTTTCTAAGGAAAAAATTCCGAAAAGTCCTCTAAACAAAACAATTTTTTTTAAATAGGACAGATAATTTTATTTATTTTGCTCAGGTCCACTAGATGAAACATTTATTTCCATTAGATCCCTGGTTTTTTTAATGAAATATTGTGATCCCGAAATTACCCCTCCCACCCAACCCTAAAACACGCGAACCCTAAAAATCCCCAAATCTTCAACCTTGAAATGACCCCATCGTCTCCTTCCCCATCGCTCTCTTTTCTTCTCTTCCGCTCGTCCTTCATGTCACCATCCCGTCCATCGCCCTCATCCCCACCCATCTTCGTCAACAACCGTCCCCCTCCACGAACAAGAACGCCGGTTCTGGGCTGTGAGAAAATGAGGAAAACACATCACAACCACCGCATCGCCACCACCCATCGCCATTATCGCCACCTCACCAAAATCAGACCAACACGATTAAATCACTGCACTACAACCACAATTAAAAACAAGTAATGTCACCCATGACATCTTTCTCCAAAATCCCATTTGAAAACCCATCATAATTGAAATCCCACTTGAAAACCCATCTGAAAATCCCATGTGAAATCTTAGAACTAGATATGGGTATACATTGAAAATAAAAAATAATTGAAATCCCATTAAAAACCCATTACCTCCTGCAAAAAATAATTGAAATCATACACCATTGAAATCCCATTAAAAACCCATCTGAAAATCTTGGATTTAGATTTTGACCGGATGAAAAAAAACATAGAGTAGGAGACAGGGAGAAACAAGTGAAAAGAGGAGGTGAAGAGGCGGCGAGGGGAGGTTGAGTAGGGTGGGTAGGGACGGTGGTGGAGATAAGGAAGACGAGGGTAGTGGTGGTTGCCGGGTTTTGATGGAGACAGAGCAAAAAAAAAACGGTGGTGGTGATGGGTCTTCTGAGTTATGCTCAGGGACCACATGGAAGGAGGGGGGGGGGGGTATTTGTATAATATTACTCCCTCCGCCCCAAATTACTTGTAGTTTTAGGATTTTCACACAAATTAAGAAAAACGATCGATGCATGTCTAATGAACTAAATTACCCTTGAAATATTTCAAGTACCAAGATAATTAAATGCTTTTACAATGACAATTACCATCATAAATAAGGGTATACTTGACAAACAATGTCAAAGATGTCTAGATAAAAGAAAAACTACAAATATTTTAGGACAAATTTAAACCCCTTAAACTACATGTATTTTGGGATGGAGGGAGTACCATTTAACTTTAAGCCTATTTACTTTAGAAAAATAATGTTCGGGTGCATGCAGTTTAATAATTTACACATTTACCCACTTTATTATTTTCAACTAAGACTTGAATATTTTCTTCAATTTCTTCATCTTTTTTTATCCTAAGAGACAGTAGCATTTTTACTTTGAGAGTTAAGTTTCAATGTTTTTATAAGTTTGTGACATGACTCTCAGTATTTTTATAGGTATATGACATATCTCTCAGTATTTTTTATAAGTCTATGACACGTCTTTCAGTGTTTTTAAAGGTCAGCGATACGTCTCTCAGTCTTTTAATAGGCATGTGACTTGTGTCTCAGTGTTTTTATAGGTCTGAGACATGGCTCTCAGTGTTTTATTGGTCTGCGACATGGCTCTCAGTGTTTTTATAGGTATGTGACTTGTGTCTCAATGTTTTTATAGGTCTGAGACATGGATATCAATGTTTTTATTGGTCTACGACATGGCTCTCAGTGTTTTAACATGTGTAAGACATGGCTATAGGTCTGTGACATGTCTCTTAGTGTTTTTATAGATATGTGACATGGCTATCAGTGTTTTTATAGGTATGCGACTTCTCTCTCACTATTTTTATATGTCTGCGACATGTCTCTCAGTGTTTTTATAGGTATGTGACATGTCTCTCAGTATTGTTATAAGTCTGCGACACGTTTCTCAGTGTTTTTATAGGTTTGCGACATAGTTTTAAGTTTTTTATAGGTATGTGACATGTTTCTCAGTGTTTTCATAGGTCTGCGACACATCTCTTAGTGTTTTTATAGGTCCGAGATATGTCTCTCAGTGTTTTTATAGGTCTGAGACACGTCTCTCAGTGTTTTGATAGGTCTGAGACACGTCTCTCAGTGTTTTTATAGGTTTGAGATATGTCTCTCAGTTTTTTTATAGGTCTGAGACACTTGTCTCAGTATTTTTATAGGTCTGTGACATAGCTCTCAGTGTTTTTATATGTGTGTGACATGTATCTCAGTGTTTTTATAAGTTGGAGACATGACTCTCAATGTTTTTATAGGTTTGAGACATGGATATCAATGTTTTTATTGGTCTACGACATGGCTCTCAGTGTTTTAACAGGTGTAAGACATGGCTATAGGTCTGCGACATGTCTCTTAGTGTTTTTATAGATATGCGACATGGCTCTCAGTGTTTTTATAGGTATGTGACTTGTCTCTCACTATTTTTATAGGTCTGCGACATGTCTCTCAGTGTTTTTATAAGTATGTGACATGTCTATCAGTATTGTTATAGGTTTGCGACACGTTTCTCAGTGTTTTAAAGGTTTGCGACATAGTTCTAAGTGTTTTTTATACGTATGTGACATGTCTCACAGTGTTTTTATAGGTCTGCGACACGTCTCTCAGTGTTTCTATAGGTCTGAGATATGTCTCTCAGTGTTTTTATAGGTCGAGACATGTCTCTCAGTGTTTTTATAGGCCTGAGACACGTCTCTCAGTGTTTTTATAAGTCTGAGACATTTGTCTCAGTATTTTTATAGGTCTGTGACATAGCTCTCAGTGTTTTTATATGTATGTGACATGTATCTTTGTCTTTTAACAAGTCGGAGACATGACTCTCAATGTTTTTATAGGTTTGTGACATGTATCTCAGAGTTTTTATAGGTCTGCGGCATGACTCTCAGTGTTTTTATAGGTTTGTGACATGGCTCTCAATGTTTTTAGAGGTATGTGATATGTTTCTAAGTGTTTTTATGTATATATGACATGTCTCTCACTGTTTTTATAGGTATGTGATGTGGTTCTAAGTGTTTTAATTGGCATGTGACATGGTTAAGTGTTTTTATATGTATGTGATATGGTTCTAAGTGTTTTTATTGGTGTGAGACATGGTTCTAAGTGTTTTTTTTAGGTATATGATATGGTTCTAAGTGTTTTTATAGGTATGTGACATGACTTTTAATGTTTTTATAGGCATGCGACTGTCTCTCAGTGTTTTTATATGTTTATGATATGACTTTTAGTGTTTTTATAGATTTGAGACATGATTGTCAGCGTTTCTAAGAGTCTGAGACATGAATCTCAGAGCGGGATGAAAATATGACTTGAAAATATGGCCTGGAAAGGGGGAGCACCCTTATAAGGGGTAGTTAGGGGTATCTCGGCTATTTTTGTCCCTTGAGTTTTTGAGCAATTAGAAAAATATTGTGTCTTCTTTAAAAATAAAAGTTAGAATGAAGGGCTTTTAAGAAAATGTCCCTTTTTCTAAAATACAACTTTTTTATTTATTCTAAAAATGAAGATCTTAAATAATAAGTATTCATGTACAAATATTAAAAATTAACTTTAACTTATGCAGGTCAAGTTTATAGTAATTCCAAACCCGTCCGATTTTAAAAAACACTTACCAAATCTGACCCATTAAAACGAGTCACCAAATCTGACCCATTAAAACGAGTCATTGTGGGTTCGGGACGAGTCGGAGATTTTTGTCATCCCTAAAAGCAACTAACTTTTAACACTACTCCATAGTCTTCCCTCAATCCCTCCCGCCCATCACGCAGTTACTATGTGTGTGTGGTTGTTTTTGACAAAAACGCGTATTATAATTTAATATTAGGCAAACTACTATGAGACAAAAGAAATCTCAACAAATATTCTCCTAATGAATTATGAACCATACAACAAGGAAGGAAGGAAGCATCCAAATCGAAATTCAAAGTTGAGGTGAGGCCTCCATGTTAGCTGTTTTCCTCTATCTCATCTACTACTATACTATCATTCTTTTTAGCTTCAATTTTTGTGGGCCCCACCCATTTTGACTGGATTTTCTTTTCACACAAGTGAAAGAAGTACTTTTTAAGTTTTCTTTTCAAAGCAATAATTACTTTTAAGGGTGAATTGCATTTTGGGCCCCAAAGCTTAGGGGTGTTCCCAAGTCAGGCCCCATTCAATCACTATATTACATTTTAGGTCTCAAAGTTGTTGTTCTGTTAGCATGTTAGGTCTTTTAACCAATTTTATTTAAAAAGTTCGTTAAATGATCACGTGAGAGTCACATGTCACTTAACGGAAGATATTTTTGAACAATAATTCATTTATTGTCACTTTAATGCAAATTAAACGAAAATGAATACTCAAACTGATTTTTTTCCCATTTAAGGGCACTAAATGAATTTTTTAAAAGTAATAGGATAGTAAATTCAATTCATTTAAAAATATTTAATTATTAATAAATAATTATAAAATTCATTTTTAAAAAGCAAGGCATTAAATTTTTTCTCAATTATAATTTTATACTTTGACTATTTTAATTGTATATATTTTGAATGAAACATAATTATTATTTATACAATCACCGCCATATTTTTCGGCCAGAGTGAGAAGACGCTTCATCTTTTCTTGCGCTTGATCCGTTGTCATCGTCCTTTGGCGCCGGTATCACAGGAATCGCCAATTTCTGCCGGCATCACGGAAATTGTCAATTTAAGTCGGTGAAATCGTCAATTTCTTGAACGCCTCTGTCTCTCCCTCGATTCGGTCTTAGCAGAAGGCGTCGACTTCATGTCTGGGCAAGAAGACGCGTCTTGACTCATGCGGAAGAATAGGGCGGACGAAGATGACGTTGGCGACCTCGCGAAAAGGGTGAGCATCGTTGTCGTCGGACATGAGGCGGTCAAACTGGAGTAAGATCTTGGCGTTCTTTTAGGTGACAGATTGGAGGACGGTGGTGGCGTACCAAGAACCCCGTAACTGTCGTCGTCGAGGCTCACTTCGACTTTCGATCCTTTCTTGAAAGAGTCCTGGAAATCCTGCAGCTGTTCATCCGCCATTGCTTGTTCTTGCACTCTACTTGTTTGTTTTAATGTCTAAGAAATTCCATTTAACCCCCTTCAATAGAAACTCAACTTCAATTTGAACCAATGTGTCAAAAACATCCTCCGTTAAGTGACATGTGACTCACACGTGATCATTTAACGAGTTTTTATTTTTTTTTATTTTTTTAACAAAACTGGTTAAAAGACCTAACATGCTAATAGAATGACAACTTTGGGGTCTAAAATGTAAATAGTGATTGACTATGGTCTGACTTAGGAACAACCCCAAAACTTTGGGGGGCATGCAATTCGCCCTACTTTTAATGTAGAAATTGATTTTTTGAATATAAAATTGTATAATCTCATTTATTAATACATTTTAATAATTAAGAATTTTTTACGATATCCAAATAAATAGAATAGGAGTGATTAGACTTAACGGCGGATCTAGATGAGGGTACTTAGATCCCTCTGACTTTTGTAATTTTTACAAATTTACCCTTTACAATTTATGAATTTAATATATTGACCCCCCTGAAAATAAAAATTCATGAGGGTCTAGATCCACATTTGATTAAACTTTAGAATTTATAGAGTGTGAGATTTGGCTTTACCACTGGCAACTCATTTGAAGACAATTTAATAATTAACAAAATATATGAATTATTTTAAATGTTACTCACGATTTATCCATTTATCCATTTAAACTTTTAGATGAAAGAAAATTTATACTCCCTCCATTTTTTATTGTTTGTTTACACATGGGCCAAAAACGAGTTTTAAAGAAAAGTGTTTAATGTTAATAGTTGAGTGTGTGTTGTGACTTGTGAGTATGAAAAGTATGATGAAATATGTGAAAAGTATGATGAGATATGTGAGTGGAGTTGGAATTGTAAGTAGAATTTTTGTTGTTATTATGACAAGTGAGCCATAGGACCCGGAACCGCTTCACTCAAGTTAGCTACACCCCTCTACTCAACGGCTCCGATCAAGGCCACATAAGCGAGCGTTTTGGGTGTGCGGCTAAGATGATTTCAATTTTTTGTGGGTCCCACCGAGTTCGGACACATCTCATCCGTTGGGTAGAGCTAAAATGAGGTGGCTCAAATCGGAACCATTGGGTGGAGCTAACTGAGGGTGCAGCGGTTCGAAATCCGTGAGTCATATTGGATAAAAAATAATACTCCCTCCGTCCCTATTTACCTTACAAAAATGAGGTTTTGCACAAAAATTAAGAAAATGATTGTAAAGTTGATGTGTTGTGAGTGTATATAGTTGAGTGGGAGAGAGAAAGTGGGTAGAGAAAAGTAAGTGGATAGTTGTTGTGAGTATGACAAGTGGGTCCCACTATTTAAAAAATGTTTAAAAGTTTCATTTTTGAGATTTTGTAATGTAAATAGGGACACCCAAAATGACAATTTTTGTAAGGTTAATAGGGACGGAGGAAGTATAAACTTTTTTTTTAGAGTGCGATAGATGGGACATTCAAAATAGCAAAAAGTGAACAAACTAAAAAAACCGGAAGGAGTAGCATGTTATTAGATCTCTTAATCAATGATAATTTTTCATCTTTGTATTTGTTTATCCGAGTTATTTATATTTTGCATGATTGCTAAAAAAACAGAATATCTTCCTTGGACCCTTCACCCTAATATACTATACCTTAGACATGCTAATCACTTGAGCTAATTGGGGTCCATTAATCATATTTCTGTCCTAAAGATTTAATTTGTTTTTTTTTTTAAAAGGAATGATTTACTTTATGACCAATTGACCTTTGACTCCTGCCTCCCTTAAACTTTTTCATTTTTCCTCGTCTACTAATTCATTCAAGAAAGACACTTTCAAAACCAAAATCCCACGCCAATCTAAACAACCCCCAATTTGTTAAAAGTTGTTCGTCTTTGTCAATCCCATTCCAATTTTATTGCTTGTTTTTTCTTTCTTTTCTTCTCAATTATTTCAACAACTCTGTCGTCCACTTGTAAGTAAGAAAATTCAAATTCTCTGTTCTTTCTTAACGGATTTTGAAACTGGGTGTTGCTAATTTAATGCTCAGGTGATGTTAAGTTGATTCTTTATTGTGATTCCAGTAAAATTTTCTGTGTTTGAATTATTTTTGATTGTTTCTTGATCATAATGGGGGTTGGGAGGTATGTGTTTCACTTTTGGTTCATGTCTATCATGTGTTTGATAAATGTCTCCTTAGAATTTGAACCTGAAGATAACTATTTGATTGATTGTGGGTCATCAAGAAACATTTCTGTTGATGATCGAGTTTTTGTAGCTGATTCATTTGTTCAAAATTATCTTTTGACCCCAAGAAATGTATTTGTTAATACTTCTTCATCTGCTTTTGGTTTAGACTTGTATCAAACTGCAAGAATTTTCACTGGAATTTCCAACTACACCTTTTCAATTCAGAAACATGGGTACCATTTTATTCGACTTCATTTCTTTCCTTTCGTTGATCAAACTGAAAACTTCGATCTTAGTCGAGCTGAATTTTCTGTTTCTGCTCAAGGTTTTACCCTCTTGAAAAATTTCCAGCCACAGAGTGATCCTGAAGTCAAGGAGTATTCTTTGAACATAAGTTCTGATAACTTAGTACTCACTTTTACTCCTTCGGCCGATTCTTTCGCCTTCTTAAATGCTTTAGAAATTGTTTCTCTCCCAGATGAACTTATCCCTAGTACAGTCCAAACTTTTGATCTTCAAGGTGAACGACGTAGTCTTAGGACACATGCCCTGCAGACAGTGGAGAGGGTTAATATGGGTAACCAAAGCGTATCCCCTCAAAATGATTCGTTATGGCGATTTTGGGATTCGGATGAATCATATTTGTTGCACATAAATCTTGTCCGTTTTCAATCCAAGATTGGAGCTGTGAATTTTACAGGAGGGCAGTCTCGAAATATTGCTCCTTCTTCTGTCTATGGTACGGTTACTAGATTGGACACGCAATCTGATCCGAATAGTAATTATAATATGACTTGGCGGTTTCTTGCTGATCCTGGGTTTGAGTATTTGGTACGGTTTCACTTCTGTGACATAGTAAGTAATGCCCCAGACTTGTTGTACTTCAACGTATTTATCAACTCCTTTGTTGTAGCTAGAAATCTTGATCTTAGTAATCTTACATCAAATAGATTGGGTACACCATATTTTATGGATGTTGTCACTAGGTTAAGTGAGAGTGGTGAGCTAAATGTAAGTGTAGGTCCTAGCAATGTGCATAATGCGTACCCTGATGGTATTCTGAATGGGGTTGAGATCATGAAAATAAGCAATTCTAAGGGCAGTCTTGATGTTGCAGACTCTGAAAGGTCAAATTCAAAGCCAAACGTTTGGGTTATAGCAGGGTCAGTTACTGGGGCGTTGATTCTTCTGGTGGTTTTGGGTCTTATTTTCTTTATGGTTCGAAGAAGTAGAAGGCGTGCAAATGTGGGCCACTCGAATCTTGAACACTTTGCTGCAAATGGACAGAGAAAGAGTAGTGGAACGTCGGTCATTTCCAAATCGAAGATTGGGTATCGCTTTCCTTTTGTGGTTATTAGAGATGCTACTGATAATTTCACTGAAAGTTTGGTTATTGGGGTTGGAGGTTTTGGTAAAGTTTACAAAGGAGTTTTGTGGGACGGAACAAAAGTAGCAGTAAAGAGAGGAGCTCCTCAATCTAATCAAGGTCTTGCAGAATTCATAACGGAGATTGAAATGTTATCTCAGTTTCGTCACCGCCATTTGGTTTCTTTGATAGGGTACTGCGATGAACAGAATGAGATGATCATAATTTACGAATACATGGAAAATGGGACCCTCAAGAATCATCTGTACGGTTCAGATCTTCCTAAATTGAGTTGGAGGCAAAGGCTAGAGATTTGTATTGGATCAGCAAGAGGACTTCACTATCTTCACACTGGTTCTTCAAAAGCAATCATCCATCGTGACGTTAAGTCTGCAAATATATTACTCGATGAAAACTTCATGGCTAGAGTTGCTGATTTCGGTATTTCAAAAGACGGGCCGGACTCTGACATAGATCAGACACATGTCAGTACTGCAGTAAAAGGAAGTTTCGGGTACCTCGATCCAGAATATCTTATAAGACAACAACTGACTGAAAAATCTGATGTTTACTCATTTGGGGTTGTCATGTTTGAGATTCTTTGCGCGAAGCCTGTCATTGACCCGTCCCGACCAAGGTCAATGGTCAACTTAGTTGACTGGGTACGTATGCTTCAAGAGAAAGGGGAGTTGGAAAAAGTTATCGACCCTTACCTCGTGGGAAACATGAAACCAGAATCTTTTGAGAAGTTTGTGGAGGTGGCCGATAAATGTTTGGCGGAACGAGGGGTTGACCGGCCGACAATGGGAGATGTGTTGTGGAATTTGGAGAGTGCATTGCAACTTGAAGGGATTGAAAAGAAGAATAGTGGTCTGAGTAATGAGGTCCTCCCTAGCAATCACTTTGAGGCCAGTGTTTCAAGCACACAGTTTAGTGTGGGAAGTGCAGGTGATATGGCTTCTATGAGTAGAGTTTTCTCTCAAATGGTGAATGCTGAAATGAGGTAAAAGTGAAGTTCAATACGCACTCCGTCCCAAAATGATAGTCCCATCTCTCCTTTTTGTTTGTCTCAGAAAATTAATGCTATTTTCAAATTTAAGGCTTTCAAATAATTGAATTTTCGAAATTTATAATGTAAACTTATTATTATGTTTGAAAACTTAAACGGGACTATTATATCTATTATTTTGAGATAGTGGGAGTATATGTAAAGGAGAAAGGTCTTCCATGATTCAATTTAAGCTTTGTATTTGTAAAGAGTTAGCATATAGGAGTATTAGCAATTTCTGTCAGTTCATATACTGGAACTTAGTTGTTAAAATTGTCACTATTATCATGAATCTTATAAATATGAATTCCTCTTCTGTAAAATGAGTGTATTGTATATATGCATTTTTATACTGAGTGATACCAAAGAGCTGATGCTTTAGCGGCATCCGGATATATTTAGATTCTACTAAAATTCTATTAAAGCATTAAATGTTTCCCAAAATGGAAACTATTTATCTTTACTTAAAATAATATTCCCTCCGACTCGGAAAGCTAATGTCATTCATTTTATTTATTTATTTATTCATTACTACAAATGGATTTTAAACAATAATTTTATATAAAAATTTAAAATTCGTCACGGATACAAAAAAAAATTATGTAAAAGATTGCTATACAGTGAATATTTATCTTTTGTTGAAAACTTTTCTTTCATGTTTAAAATTATGAGAGTTCTTTTGCATATTGCGGAACAATCAAAAATATTTTCGATAAAGTTTAAGCCGTTTATCAAAAATTAATGAGACCATTAATTTATGTGTAGAGATTAGTTAATATACCATATTTGGTTTATTTTTAGATGAACGTAAACTTTAGTGGTTCATTCGTTAAAGATATTGTTATACATTCTATGTAAATTTCATGATCTTTAACATGTTCTCAACCTTTGAAATTCTGTGACCTATAATTGTAACTGAAGTGGTAATTGCTTAAGTCATAATAGTTTGATTATGTTAATTTAGTGTTATGGATTATCAATATGACTATTGGAAACCTTCAAAATTTAATAATATATTAAAATTAATTATTAATGAATACTCCCTCCGTCCCACCTTAGTGTGAACTAATTTCCTTTTTGGTCCGTCCCACCCAAAAATGGAAACACATTTATTATTTTTTATCAATCCTACCCCACCCATTTAACTCTAATACAGATTTTTAAATTAATACTAATCCTAATTGGGCCAAAGTAAAACCCATTTATTAACCTAATCTAACCAATCCAAATAGTAAAACTTAAAAGATCCGGTGGCCCAACAATAGAAAAAATCTACCCCATTTATTTATCCCTCATAGTGTTCTTGATATTATCTCCAAGAAACCCTAGTTCTCAACCCGCCGTCTTCCTCTTCCATTTCACACCATCGTTTCCGATGAATCCGCCATATCTGAGGGATACAAACTTTGATTCAGTGGTTTCGTTGCCCGTAGATGATACGGTGGCAACGATTCCTCATCTTCTTGACGCCGAATCATATCTATGCCCTGATTCGCCAATTTCTCAAGTTCTTCCTTCGGTTAATCGGTCATATTACGGTATCGTCATCTCCGATACTCCCGATTCTCCTTTCAAAAACGGTATTGATTCCGACGGCATCTATTGTTACACTGAGGTGCCGGAGAGTCAATTAATTGATTCCGACCAACAATTTTGTCTGAAATGGGCGAAATGGAACTTCGATTTGGTTAAATGTTTGTATGTAAGAATCGGTAAAAACCAGCTTGTAAAAACATGTTACTGTTATGTTTAATAGTTGTATTTGCTGGGTGTTTAAATTTTGGAGCCAAATTTTAAATTGGTCGATTCAGGGGATTAAAAGGAGTCACATCTCTTAACCTCTCTCCACTATCTCCACTTTTCATTATCTTAATAGTTTTTTTTAGTTACTGTGCCTAAAATTTTGGTTCACACTAAGGTGGGACGGAGGGAGTACATGATTACTCACAATAAATTTAGTATTAACTTTTGACCTTTCAATTTTCTATTCTAGATTATATATATGAGTATTGCATCTATAGAAGATGACTATAAATAGAATTCGTCTTTTATAGTATTTTAAAATAATAAATTAAAGATAATAGTATCCTATATAGTTATTAATAAAATTAGCTAATACTATTAGCTAAGAATGAGAAAAATAAATAGCCTCTTAGTTGTAGGGGCAATGGTGACATCGCTTCATGAGACGTAAGATTTGGTTAATTAATATTATAAATAATAATAGTTAATATATATAATAACTATTATAATTAACTAATAATATTATTAATAACATTTAATTTATATAGTAACTATTATGGTTAACTAATGTTATTCATAGTATTAGTTAACTTATATATATATATAGTAACTATAATAGTTAACTAATACTATTAATGATAATAGTTAACTTTTATAGTAACTGTCATTGTTAACTAATACTACTAATAGTAATAGTTAACTTATATAGTAACTATCATTGTTAACTAATTGTTAACTAATACTATTAATAGTAATAGTTAACTTATATAGTAACTATTATGGTTGACCAATACTATTAATAGTAATAGTTAACTTATATAGTAACTATTATGGTTGACTAATACTATTAATAGTAATAGTTAACTTAAATAGTAACTATTATGGTTGACTAATACTATTAATAGTAATAGTTAACTTATATAGTAACTATTATGGTTAACTAATACTATTAATAGTAATAGTTAACTTATATAATAACTAATATTATTAGCTAATAAAAAGAATATCAAAAGTCACTTAGAGTTTAAGGTGGTGATGACATGGCTTCACCAAAAGCAACCTTTAGCAAAAAAATGTCCACGTGGCGAATCCACATCCTTCCGCCTCAGCTTTTAATATATATATAGATTTGTC
Source organism: Campanula takesimana (assembly GCA_026119855.1). Lineage (NCBI taxonomy): Eukaryota > Viridiplantae > Streptophyta > Magnoliopsida > Asterales > Campanulaceae > Campanula > Campanula takesimana. Next base: position 110,326 of record JAOWBW010000751.1, on the reverse strand, counting down.
AAAAACTAGAAAAATAATTATAATTGTTAAGTAATCTATTCATTTAAAAGATTAAGCTATTAGAAACAACACTCACAATATATATCATGCTCATTTAACACTCCTGGCCCCTATCATCCTATTCAACACTCCCCTCACGTGTGATCTGATTGCACACGTGAGAGATCAACAAACATGTCAACTTTCGAGCATTCCCTACAGTATTTTCTGCACTCATATTTTTGGGTAAAATTGTAAACAAGATGAATCGAACTAAGGACTTTGCCATAACTAGAGTTATGATATCATGTTAAGTAAGCAACTCATCTTAAAGCTTAAGTTGTTAAAGAAGGGCAATGCTAGGGGCACAAATAAAGTTTACAAAATGATGGATACAAAGTGAGGTGGCGATATGTTATTGGTTGCATTGATTGTGGACCCGACACACTCTAATAAAAAACACCAATAAAATTTTGACACGTCATTTTGTAAACCACATTTTGTGGCACTTTTTTGTGACTTTATATTTACCCGTTAAAGAAAGTACCATAAAATTATATCATGCTCATTATAACAATAATATTGTTATGTTAAAGTAAAATTTAAAGAAAGTACCATACATTTATATCATGCTCATTATAACAATAATATTGTTGTATTAAAGTATAAATAAGAATCATCATTCAAATCTAACAAACTCTTTGAATATCCACTGTGAAAACAAATATATATATATATATATATATAGGGCCGCACTCCAATGAGAACCGTTTAAAATGAGAACTGTGAAAACCAAGCATAACCGCTTGATTAAATACAAAATCAAGGGTCCAGATTATAGATACAGTGGATACACTTTGATACAATATCTAATTTTCAGAATGCATTTGGATACATATTAGTCATTTAAGCTACTGTATCCAAGTGCAATTTTCAAAAACAGTTGGATAGTTATATAGCTATAGTATTCAAGTGCAATATCAAAATTTCTCTCATACTTACTTTTATACTTACAAAACTTACACCTTCTCTCTCATTCTCACTCTCATACTTACTTTTATACTCACAAACCTTACACTTTCTCTCTTTTTCTCACTTTTCATATTCACAACACTAACACTTTCTGTTAGGATTGAAGGTCTAACAATTACTTATCTTGGCAAGATCAAAGCACAAAATAGCAAAGAGAAAGCAAAATTGAAAAACAAAGAACACAGAGATTTACGTGGAAAACCCTTCTAAACAAGAAGAGTAAAAAACCACGGGCGACGGAGAACAATCCACTATAACCAATCAAGAGTACAAGGAGATTACAAGGTGATGATCAATCACTCAATCTCACAATCTCTCAACAATGAATAACCCTAGCTTTCTCCCTCTAAACCCTATCAAAGGTTGCACAGCAAAAAGTGAATAATAATAAGACAGATTTTGGTTTTAGTCAAAAACCCGCGGAATTCCTCTTTCTGCGCGGATTCAGTATGCCCGACCCGTCACTTGTGCGGCCGCCCAAAATCATATGCGCGGTCGCCCAAACCATCAGGCTTGAATCCGGCCTTGGAAGTCTTCAACTGTGCGATCGCCCATGACGCAATGCGCGGTCGCCCAACTCCTCTGTCATCCGCCACTTTGCCCAAGAATAATTGAGTGTCACCTAAACCCAACAATTCTCCACCTTGACGATCAATCCCGAAAAAGCTAGTAAACAAGGGAACATCCTTATTTCTCTCCGCCGCCCCCGCCCCAAAGGGCATCAATGACTAGTAACACCAACTAAGTTCAAGCAATGCTCGAACTTAGCAATCTGTACAGGCTTTGTCAACATATCAGTTGGGTTGTCAACTGTATCAACCTTCTTTAGGACCACTTCACCATTCACTATTGTAGTCCTCACGAAGTGATATTTTATGTCAATGTGCTTCGTTCTCCTATGGAAAGAATTCTGATTCTTTGCCAAACAAATAGCACTTTGGCTATCACTGAAAACCTCAGGAGCACCTTGAACAACTCCAAGTTCACGAACCAAACCACCAAGCCATTTGGCTTCCTTGACCGCCTCTGTTATAGCCATATACTCAGCCTCGGCAGTAGACAATGCCGTGACTTCCTGCAATCCACATTTCCAACTAACTGCGGAACCACCAAGACAAAACATATACCCCGTTGTAGACTTTCTGTCATCAAGGTTTCCGCCCCAATCTGAATCAACATACCCAACAAAACCATCACTGTTCTTGCCATATACAATGCACAAACCTGGTGTACAACTCAAGTATCTCAGAATCCACTTGACAGCATTCCAATGCTCCTTCCCCGGATTCCCCATGTATCGACTCACAACGCTCACTGCCTGAGAGATATCTGGTCGAGTACAAACCATAGCATACATAATACACCTAACAGCATTTGAATATGGAACACGTGACATATAATCCATATCATCTTTAGACTTGGGACTATCTAAAGAAGATAACCAAAAGTGAGATGCTAAAGGAATACTTACAGATTTGGCATCCTTCATGTTGAATCGTTCCAGAACCCTCTCCACATACTTTCTTTGAGACAAGTACAAGAGCCCCTTCTTTTGATCCCGTTCAATCTCCATGCCAAGAATGTTCTTTGCAGCACCTAAATCCTTCATCTCAAACTCACTTCGCAACATCAATTTCACCTGGTTGACATCATTGATATCTTTTGCAGCCACAAGCATCTCATCGACATATAATACAAGATAAATCAATGTGCCATCACTACAACCCTTCAAGTAGACACAACTATCAAATTCGCTCCTAGAAAAACCATGAGTTACCATAAAAGTGTCGAATCTTTTATACCACTGTCGAGGTGACTGCTTCAAACCATACAAGGATCTTTTCAACAGGCAAACATGATCCTCCTTACCCTCGACTACAAACCCTTCAGGCTGGCGCATGTAGATCTCCTCCTCAAGCTCCCCATGTAAAAATTTGTTTTTACATCTTGATGTTCAAGCTCTAGATCTTGCATCGCCACAATGCTCAACAAGGTGCGAATAGATGTGTGTCTAACAACTGGTGAAAATATCTCATTGTAGTCTACACCTTCGACTTGAGTAAAGCCCCGAGCAACTAACCTTGCTTTATACCTCGCTTCCTCAATACCCGAAGTACCTTCATTGAACTTGTAGACCCACTTGCAGCTGACTAATTTTTTCTTCGGTGGAGGTGGAGGTCTCACAAGTTCCCATGTCTGATTTTTTATAAGAGATACCATCTCCTCTTCCATATCAACCGACCACTTTGCAGAGTCATCACACGACACAACTTCCTTGTAAGAGACTGGTTCATGCACATTTACTGTTTCAGCAGCTGACAGTGCATAAGCCACCATCTCTTCAAAGCCATATCTAACCGGAGGTCTTTTATCCCTCTTTCCTCTACCAAGATCACTAGTAGTCTCCACCTGCTTGTTGGTCTCCTCCTCTTGATCTGGAGCATCAATAGGAGTTGCTTCATCAGACATACCTTTTTCATCTAAGTCTATTTCCACCATTTCTGTATCATCTCCGTCTGTCTCCACCTGTTTGTGTAACCGTTCTGCAGAACCCTTTTTCTCACGGAGAAGTAGAGATTCATTAAGAGTGACATCTCTACTTGTCAGGAACTTAGATGCAACTGGATCCCATAACCTGAATCCCTTTACTCCAGTAGTATAGCCAACAAAGACACACTTTTTGGCTCTTGGCTCCAACTTGTTTCCATTGTTCACATAAGCATAGGCGGGACACCCGAAAATACGCAACCTCGAGTAATATCCTGGAGAGCCTGACCACATCTCCACCGGAGTCTTCATCCCAATACTAGAATTAGGAGAACGATTAGCCAAGTAAGCAGTCATACTAATCGCCTCCACCCAAAATTCTTTCCCTAACCCTGCCTATGACAACAAACACCGAGCCCTTTCTAACAACGTGCGGTTCATCCTTTCTGCAACACCATTCTGTTATGGTTTCCCTACACAAGTTCTGTGTCGACCAATACCTTCATTTTTACAAAATTCAGTAATCTCCTTTTCGACAAACTCAAGGCCATTATCTGTTCTCAGTTTCTTTATAGGTCTACCTGTCTGTTTCTCAACTAAAGTTTTCCATTGCTTAAAATTCAAAAGCACATCATTCTTATGTTTCAAGAAATAGACAGAAACCTTTCGCGAATAATCATCAACAAAAGTCAATAAATAACGAGAACCACCCTTAGATAACTTCCTAAACGGACCCCATAAATCAGAATGAATGTAATCAAGAATACCTTTAGAGTTATGAACTCCCTTCTCGAAGCTAGCCTTAGTCTGTTTTCCAAGCACACAATGCTCACAAAAGTCCAAAGGCCCCGTCTTCTGTCCATCCAATAAACCGCGCTTTGAAAGTTCTGTCATCCCCTTCAAGCCAATGTGACCCAGTCTCATGTACCACAACTGAGTAGCCTCCGCCTCAGTCATAGAACCCTTTGCAACAGACACATCACCAACAACCGTAGACCCATGAAGCTCGTGCAATGTCCCCACCTTCTTTCCCTTTAGAGCCACCAAGTCACCTTTTATAGCCGATAGTTCACCATTTGCAATGGCTAAGCTATACCCAAGGCTATCCAAAGTGCCTAGAGAAATTAGGTTCTTTTTCAATTCAGGAACATGTCTGACATTCTGCAGTTTCCTCACTACTCCATCGAACATCTTAATGTTAATAGTCCCAATACCAGCAACCTTGCATGCAGCCTTATTGCCCATCAAAACTACTCCACCAGTAGTAGCCTTATAAGAACAAAACCATGCCCGGTTGGGACTAATATGATAAGAACAACCCGAATCCAAAATCCAATTATCACAAATTTTGGTACCCGAATCACAAGCAGTAAGCGCATCACTGTCACTGTCATCAGTAGTGTTATCAAACACCACTCCAGCTTCACCCTTCTTACTGGTTGTATTATCATCCCTTTTATCCCTTTTGTTGGGACAAAACCTTCTGATGTGTCCTTTCTCCTTCCAAGCATGACATATCACATCTTTAAACTTACCACTTGAACTAGGTTGACCCGAGTTCTTTGCACTCGTTCCATTTCCTGACTTCTTGCTGCTTCTAGATACTAACCCATCACCTAGAGATTCAGCACTTGGAGAAGTCAAGTGCGTCTCAATGACTTCACGTTGTAGCAAAGCATTCTTGATCTCTTCCAAAGACATCTCATCCTTCCCATACAAAACTGTCTCACGAAAGTGGATATACTCAGAGGGTAAAGAGCATAGCAATTTAACCGCCAATTGCTCAACATCAATCACAACATCTATATTCTTCAGATCCATGACCAAACCGTCAAACTCATCAAGATGGCTTTCCAAGGACTCACCTGATTTGAGTTTACATTCTTCGAGTTTCTTCATCAGTAGCAACCGATTACTAATGCTCTTCGTCATGTAGAGTTGTTCAAGCCTAAGCCAGAGCCCTGCAGCAGTCTTTTCGCTCACAACCTCCCTCAACACTTCGTCTTTGAGACTTAAATGCAAGAGAGACAAACCCTTCTCGTCCATGTCATCAAACTGTTCATCAGTCAAGCTTTCTGGTTTCTTTGCCTTACCAAGCAAAGACTTGACACACTATTTTCCCACCAAGATTGCTCGCATCTTCACTTGCCACAAACCGAAATTGACCTTGCGATCGAATTTCTCAAGTTCGTACTTCCCTGACATCTTCTACCGATACGCAATACAAGAACCTCAAACCAAGCTCTAGATACCAATTGTTAGGATTGAAGGTCTAACAATTACTTATCTTGCCAAGATCAAAGAACAAAATAGCAAAGAGAAAGCAAAATTGAAAAATAAAGAACACAGAGATTTACGTGGAAAACCCTTCTAAACAAGAAGAGTAAAAAACCACTGGCGACGAAGAACAATCCACTATAACCAATCAAGAGTACAAGGAGATTACAAGGTGATGATCAATCACTCAATCTCACAATCTCTCAACAATGAATAACCCTAGCTTTCTCTCTCTAAACCCTATCAAAGGCTGCACAACAAAAAGTGAATAATAATAAGACAGATTTAGGTTTTAGTCAAAAACCCTCGGAATTCCTCTTTCTGCGCGGATTCAGTCTGCCCGACCCGTCACTTGTGCGGCCGCCCAAAAGCATATGTGCGGTCGCCCAAACCATCAGGCTTGAATCCGGCCTTAGAAGTCTTCAACTGTGTGATCGCCCATGACGCAATGCGCGGTCGCCCAACTCCTCTGTCATCCGCCACTTTACCCAAGAATAATTGAGAGTCACCCAAACCCAACACTTTCTTTAATTTTTGTTAAAATAAATTTGTGCTCATTAATCCGGGACGGAAGGAGTAGGTCTCATCAAGAAAGAAAAAAGGGAAATAATAAAGTTACAAAAGATGGCTACTAAATGTGGCTTACAAAATGAGGTGTCATAATTGTGTTGGTGTTTTTAATTGGAGTGTGCCGGGTCCACTATCGATGTAGCCAATGAAATATCGCCACCACATCTTGTATCATTCATTTTGTAAACTTCCTTTTTAAGCCTAAAACACTCCTAAAGTTTAAAAGACATTTTCCCAACTCGAATCACGAGTAAAGTACAAAAGTATCTTTCCACATTCCAATTCACGTTTCCTTGCTAGCTAGTCGCTTTAGAGGAGATTACTTTTGTTGACTTACTACATTTTGGAACTATTTACAATGGCATCAATTTATATATGGGACAATTGCCTACAAGAAGGTAAATCTGATTCGATCACTACCGAGGCAGAAGCATAAAAGATCATCAACCATCAACCATCGTCATCATACTCCAGTGTCCATTTCATTTATAATAGATTACTGAAATCTTGTACTTGTAGAGTCTAAATATCTGTCGCTTTAGATTTTTTCATACATATTAAGAATTGTAATTAATGCATGTTAAGAAGACCAATTTGCCCTTAAATAATTCAACTTTCTAGGTGATTAAATGCTTGCATGAGAGATACTTTCACCATCATTAATAAGGGTATAATTGAGACAAAAGGGTAAAAGTGCATTGATAATAGTAAAGTGACAGATATTTTACTTCTAAAGCGACAAATAATTTGAAACGGAGGGAGTATTATTATGAAAGTTTAGGATGAACGTCTTTTTTATATCATCTAAGATTATAAGATGAACGGAACATCTGTATCCGAAGCAAGATCGGATTTTTCGGAAGATTTTATTATCGTAAGAACGTTCTTCTGATTGATCAATATACTTTGTTTTGAGTCTCTCTTGAAGGGTTGGTAAAGATTTCGAGTGATATATTTAACTGAGAACTCGATCGCTATTTATATTTATAATGCAACCGTTTGGAAGAGTTACATCCATTAGGATGAAATGATTCATCCATTTAGTATTTAAAAGTAGGCTCCTCGTCTACTTATAAATCCATTTATGATCTCTATACATTTACATAATAAACCCCCTTACTTATAAAAGATGACTTGAGTTTCTCAAACTGTGATATCCATCAATTCCACATCGGAAAGATATGGGTTTCGATTGTGACAGATAAGCTTTCACCCATTATCTACTGGGCACCAATAACATCCATGGACTTTTGGGTGGACCTGTGGTACGCCAAGTGGACTCAATTGTTTGTACTCAGTGGGCCAGTGAGTGGTGCTTATGTAATGGGACGAGTCTGTGGGCTCGGGTCGTTACAAATGGTATCAGAGCGGAACCAACCGTCTCAAGGCTTGCGAGCTAGCTTGAGGGTACGATCTGGGTATTGATTGACCTTGTCAGGAACAGCAAGAGTTTGAATGGGGGAGATTGTAATATCCTCTAATCTCACATCGAAAAGATATGATTTTCGATTGTGTTAGATAAGCTTTCACCCATTACATACTAGGCATCAATTTACATGACTCTTACTATTATCTCTAGTGTATCTCACATCGAAAAGATATGGGTTTCGATTGTGTTAGATAAGCTTTCATCTATTACATACTAGGCATCAATTTACATGACTCTTGCTATTCATCTCTAGTGTATACATGTCTAGGTGCGCATATAATTTATTATAGTTATATGCACAATGTATAGTGCCGAAAAACTTCAACAATTTATACTTTTGTACTATAATCGATTCAATAATTTATATGTTTAGATGCTTCATTGTGGCGCCGGTTCAATTTGTAAATACATAATATAATGGAAAGAGGTGGTCTCCCATGAGAACAAGGGATCCGTCTCATGTATGAGATAGGTCGACCCATGACGTGGCAGCCTCCCATAGGTCCAAAAAAAAATAAAAAAATAAATTTATTTATTTATTTGGTTTTTTTTAGTTTTTATATTATTTTTTCGGCTTTTCCGTCGTTTACCAAAACTACTAGAATATATTAATTTGGAGACGAGAATTTGGAGACCATGATGCTGGTCGTGAAATAGAGACGCTTTATTTATAAATAGAGACCAAGAAATGGTGGCCAAACATGAGGCAAAAGTTAATAACAATTGGAGACCACAAAGTCGTCCCTACGTAATTTTTTATTTTTTCGCGACCAAACAATGGTCTCAGCAGTAAAAGCGGCAAAATGAAAATATAATAGCGGGAAACGAAAATAAATCGGGACCATCAAATGGTCGCCGTTTTTTTTTTTTTTAAAAAAAATCCATGAATATATATATATATATATATATATATATATATATATATAAATCTGGACGTCAAAGGGTTTTGAAAAGGGGTGACCAAACGATAGTCGATCTCCAGCTCTTTTTCCCTAAAATTTCCGCCAGTCGTCTCTCCCTTTGTGCGCGCAGTGCTCGATCTCTCCATCGATCTCTAATCCGGCGATCAGGTAACACCTAACGATCTCTAATCCGGCGATATCCTCAGTTCTTTGTGCGCAGTGCTCGATCTCCCCCTCCATTCAAACCTAATTTCATCCATTTATTTTGTGCCCTAGAAGGATCGATTTTGATTTTAGGCCGTTGGAGACCGCAGTATTTCCCTCCGCATCTGGTAAGTGTTTGTTTACGCCTTCCGGATATTAATTTTTTTAGTCGATTTATATCAATTAGATTCCCCTTGTTTTGAATTTACGAAGCATTTATTCACTGTTTCTTTTCAATTTCGTTGAATTTTATGATTATTGGGTTGTGGGTTTTGCTTATGAGTCTGTTAGGTTAACTGGGTTCCTGGTATTTTTCTGGTGTTTCTTTCGAATGCGTTGGTTATCGAGCACAATATATGAACTGGGTTGTCCGTGATGGCTCTTTATAGTGGAGATTATTATTGATTACCCGTCTCTAAATGAATTTCCACATATGTTCTTGGTACATAATAGTTACAGTTGAGCTAGTAATCATGTTCTGTGAATTTCTTGACCATTGGTTTTGCGTACAACCCATTATGCTAACTGTTTTCTCTTTGTTTGCCATTTATAGTAGTGATTTTCGGTTGTTTTTTTGCAAAATAAAATAAAATTGAATTGTCAGGTTGAGAATGTAATCTTAAGTCCATGATGTTAACTGCTTATCCTTTTTATGCATCTAAAATTTAGCTATTAGCTGCTTGGTACAAATATAGTACTCACTCCGTCCCGAAATGAGAGTCCCATTTCTCTTTTTTGTTTATCTCAGAAAGTTAGTCTCACTTGTTGATTGTATAAAGCTTTGTAGATAAAGATGTTATTTGAAATTCATACAGTTTTGCATTTTGAGATGGGATAGAAGCCTTACCTTATATCTAAAGCCTAAATAATGTGATTCGTACATAACAAAATTTGTAATAACAAAAATTGTGTTACTGGTGAATGTAGGAGTTTATAAATAGTATTCCTTAATGAAAATGTTACTCTCAATAGGCTGCCCAAACTGGAATAGACACCTCTTCCGTTGAGACCGAAAAAGAATTTGTCAGAGTCCTTTGCTTTTGCCTACCTTAATACCTAAAGTTTATATGCTCTTTCCAGTATGATGTATATCATTAGTTTAGAAGTGGCTGGAGACACTCATTCAGCAGTTGAAGAGTTCATCAAAGGCAAGCCATTATGCAGTGTTCTCTGTGAGTAAGCAGTTGCTCCTTTGTATTCGTACTGTTTCATTTATGACACTATGATAATTAGGGCAAGAGGACAGACTTTAAAAAATATTCAAGAGTTGCAAAAACAACTTACTATGGACAGAGATGAGGCCGAGAAGTTGCAGGTAAGGTATTATATAATTAATTGTGTCAATATGGGAAGTATAGAAGTCCTTATTTTTTGACTGGATACCATAATCTTCTTTGTGATCCCCCCACCTAATCCTAGTGCCCTGGTGCTCACTCTGTTTAGTTTATGATGCATCTACTGAGGCACCTCACTTTGCTCCATGCTTGTTAGCGCGTGTCGCATGTGGGGTGACTGTTAGAGCTTGATTTACATTGTTGGGACCTCTCGCATCAGCCTATAGGTGAGTTTGTAAGTAAACATTGGTATATTAATGGGAAAAAAACACCAATATTTTTGTCAGATTAGGAATATTTCCAGGAAGACACTTGTACTTCCTGTATTAAATTCTTTATTGATGCAGATACTAATTCTTTATGTCAGCCTCGAGAATGAGTTGGTCTTGTGAGTTGATTATATGTTAACTGAACTATATTTAATATGATTAGAAATTGATATTTCCTCAACCCTCTCCGCAAGGCAGATAATTTTCTTGGCATTGCATTGGAAGCATTTAAGAGCTGTTTGGTCATTGGTGATAAATATAATGTTAGAGTGGTATGTTTTTTTTTTAATATGCAAGTGTTTTCCAAGTTCATAGTCATGGTGGTGAATATTGGTTGCATGAACCAGATAATATTTCAAGGAAATTAGACATATTGAACTGTGAACATGGAAGTATTGAACTTTTGACATGTACATGCTTATCGTACTTTCCCTTTTTTTTTTTTTTTTTTTTTTTTTTTTGTGGCTGATGAACACTTCCTTTAGAGTACTTGATAATATATGAAGTTCCTAGAATTTAATTTCAAAGATTTTAACAAATTTTGAAACTAAGTCTTGCACTAGTGGAACTGGAGAAACCGACTGTTTAAGAACGTACTTCCCAGATAACTTTGTTATAAACATGTACACATCATATTTCTTGAGAATATGCATTATCTTTTCAGGTATTTAGACTAGTGTCCCTGTGGTTCGGTCTCTGGACAAGACAAATTGTTGTAAATGACATGCTTCATACGATTGAAGAGGTATTGAAATAGAAACATCACTGAATTATTGCTGGTGGTTTAGAGATTGATTTCATTTTATAGTATTTTGCAGGTTCGATCTTGCAAGGATAAACCCTTACAGCGCCAAATTGCTTCAAGGATGGGTAGCTCTAAAGATGGTCAGGGACCACCTATTTTCCAGGTTTAATATATAAGTGTTTTCCAAGTTCATAGTCATGATGGTGAATATTGTGGTTTGACCTACCATTATCCTACTATGTGCTGAAAGTTAAGATTAATTCTTGATTTTCATTTAATTTTGAACCATCTATCTTTCTTAGAAATTCTATCATCTGACTTTGTAGTTAATGTTTTCAGTGGAAGTGATACTTTTTTGTTCATTCAGCTAGTTGACTTTATGCTTCAGGTTGCTTCTCAGCCTTCTTCAGATTTGGTTAAAAGAACACTTTATACCAGTCTTTTTTAATCCAAGGCATAAAAATTCTGACAAGTCAGCACCTATTACTACGATAAGGAAGGCATTTTTTATTGTTTGGGGGTGAAATACTTGATATTACTCCAACAAAAAAAATAAAAATCATAATTTTTAAAATGTTATGATGAACAGGAGTGCCGGGGTTTACGGCATGGCTAGGGATAGATGTGCTTGGAGATCCAAAACCTGGATGCAATGTCTTCATTTCTGCTGCCGCCGGTGGTGTTGGTCTAATTGCTTGTCAATTGGCCAAACTCAAAGGTTGCCGAGTCATTGGAAGCACCGGATCAGATGACAAGGTAATATCTGTCCCATCTTTTATTACTCTCTCTATCCTTAAATGAATGTTCATTTTCAAAAAAAAAAAAAAATTGTTTCATTTTAATGCATTTTCAGTGCAACAAAGGATCCGGATGTGTTGACCTCCTTAATTTTTCTTCACATCTCCAGGTTCTTTTTTACAAATGCTTCATGATCCAGCTTTTTGAAGAGGTATTGGTGGAAATGAATGAAGGTGGTGGTGGAAGCAGTTTAAAAACAACTTTTTGGTAGTGGAATTGGAGCTGGTAGTAATAGAGGAGTTATTTTTTTTTTTTTTTTTTTTTTTATGCAAGTAATGGAGTTCAGCCTCGCCTAACAGGGGGAGTATATTGACACTCAAGTGGAGCAGTTTCAAGTCTTTTTTAGAGCATTTTCTGGTAGTAATAGAGCAGTTTCAAGTCTTTTTTTGGTAGGAATTGGAGCTGGTAGTAATAGAGCAGTTTCTGGTAGTGCAGCAATGCAGCAATGTTTTTTTTTTTTTTTTTTTTTTTTTTGAAAGAATATGTGCAGCAATGCTAGGTTAATGCTATAACTTTTTGGTATAATGTTAGGTTAATGTTGTCTAAATATGAAAATGTCACATTTATAACTTTTTGGTATAATGTTATATAATCTTTTGGTATAATGTTTGCTTAATGTTGTAACTTTTTGTTTAATTTAATATTTAATTAATTATGCTGAAAATATTCATTTTGCATATATAAAAAATAAATTTATATTTATGAATAATTATAAATGTATTAATACAGATTTGAATTTGGAGACGATTGTGTGGCCTCTACCTTTTCTAACACGGAGACGAATTAATGGTCTCCATACTGAATTAGATCTCCTGACCGCGTGGTGGTCCCCATTCCGAGACCATGCATTGGTCTCCATTTGGCGACCAACTTGTTTTTTCGAGACCATTATGTCGTTTCGAATTGGAGACCACAATCTTTGGTTATATTTAGCAACCAGATATTTGGGACCACGCATTTGGTCTCCAAAATCATTATTAGACACCATATTTAAAAGTTGGAGACCATTTTCATAGTCTCAAAACATTATTTCTCTAGTAGTGAAAGTACTAGTTACCATAACTTAATGTAATAACTGTGTACATATAAAGTAACATTGTTCATAAGTAAACGTAACACCTGTTTTACAAAAACAAAAGCTCATTTTACCCATTTTTTCAAATGTAATACTAACTATAATTACATGTAACCCAAACAATATCTAAATGTAATTATCATTTATACTGAAATGTAATAATGCATTTGCAAAAATATAAAATATTGTGTATTTTGATTTAAGTTTTGAAAGAAAGTAACATTTGAAAAGTAACAACTCATATATATGAATGTAATTGTTTGTACAAGTAAATGTAACACTTTAATAAAATAAAATATAACATATTTCTATAGATAATGTAATACTTTTACATGTAACACTAATCAAGTGTTTTTAGCTCTAAAAATGTAAATGGTTGAATTATTACTTTTTCTATACATATGTGTTACAATTATGTATAAACATTATTACATATAAGTAACACGTTCGTTACATTTTAGTTGTAATCTGTATTACTTTTGGCAAACGAAGAAAACATAGAAAAAAACACTGTTACTTTTCTGTATAAATGTATTTCTTTTATGTATACAAACTGTTACTTTATATGTATACAATGATTATATTAAGTTATAGTAACTATTACTTTTGACAAACCGAAAAAAAACAATATATATATATATATATATATATATATATATATAGGCCTATGAGAGGCTGCCACGTGGCAGGGTCGACCCCTGGGTCCTGGAGCCGGTTCAATGGGCCGGGTCGGGCGGGTAAAAAAAACCCGTCTCATGGATGAGACGGGTTGTGCATTTCGCACGGAAGTCTTTGTCTAATGGAAAATATAGTACTAACTCCGACCTCCTTTCCAAAAAATAGTCATATTTAATTTTATGGTAGACGCAAATGAACTTAAAAAAGCCCAATAAAACAATAAATATTACTATTTGTAAAACACTTACTAATCTATTAATTATAACTTTTAGAATTTTATTAATTAATATGAATAATTTAAAATAATATTTTGTTAAAATTCACTTACCTACTGAACATCAAAAACTTTAAATATACTATGGTCCTCAATTGGTATTTACACGGCAAATTGTTAGTGACATGCATTTGTCACCCACATGAACAATGCCTCATCATTTAATGATTCTAGGCTACTTGCTGTGCTTACAATTTCCACTCCAAAAACAAAACCATTTAACTATTTTTTGGTACGTGGGATAGACTAAGCCTTGTAATTGATCAGAGGCTATGTTTCTCAAATTGATAGTCATGTTTGTGACGTGATAAAATTGTATTGAAAATATTTTTTTTTTTATTTAAAATTGAAATGGAACACTTATTCTAAAAGTGACTAAAAAAAATACACTTATTATTATGTTATTGAGTATATCGTTGAAATAGAAGTAGGTATTGTGACAATCATGTTTTTCTTAACGCTTAATTAGGAAAAATGTGTTTTTAAAAAAGTGTGTGTCTTCTTTGTAAGTGTCAGTACTAATATTACAAACTGTTGGTCATTTGTAATAAAACTTGTAAACATTTAAACTGACACTTTAACAATGTGAATTAAACAATGTCAGTTTGTGGGTTGAAGAGTGTGAGTGTGTGTGTAAAAAAATACCAGTAATAGTGTTAAAGAGTGTTAGTGTTGATTCTAATGAGTGTCGGTGATAATGTTAAAAAGTGTCAGTGGTAGTTGTTGGTCCAGAGAGCAACAAGGGTATAGAACCGCTAAAGGGGGGCGGGGTGAATAGCGGTCAAAACTTTTTCGAAAAATACCCTTGAAAATCAACCGAGTACTTATTAGTTTGGTCAACTGCGGTTTAAAGCACTTAAACCGAACTGATAAAATGCACAGCGGAGTTTTGGCCAAACTGATAGTTAAAAAGTTGGGTGGTTTGACTCGGGTTGAAAACACTATGATGCAACTGATAGATCAACTTGAAGATCAAAGAAAAACACAATTCACTTTTCAAGTCATTTCGTATATGGATTCAAGTTAGAGACCACAAACAGAAAAGCAAATAACAAGACAGAAAAGTAAAGATCAAACACACAATTTGAAGAGGTTCGTTCTTGAATGAACTACGTCCTCTACCTAGATGGTTAATCTAGGATTTTCTAATAGCTACTAGACTTGTATTAATTAGAGGAGGTTTTACAAGATGATTCTAAACTCTAATCAAACAATCTAACCTATAAAGCTATAAAAAATCAACCGGTGTATTCGAAGTATATAATCTATTCGAGTGTACATTACATTTATAGTAGATTACTGAATCTTGTAGAGTCTAAATTTTCATTATTGTATTACTCTGTCTGTCCCAGACTAATTACTTTTCTTTTTTGGTTTGTCTCATAATAAGGTTTTAAGTTGCTTTATTACTTAAAATGGACCATGAGACCCACTTATCATTCTCACAACAAAAACTCTATACACACTTTATCTCTCCTACCTTCTCTTACTTACTTTTTCATACAACATTTTCTTTTTCTTAATCTCCGTATAAAGTCAAACTAAAAACCTTAGTCCAGGACGGATGGAGTATCCATATTGTGTATTATGATGGAAGTTTAGACCATAAATTCATGCAGAAATTCTAAAATGATGCGGGATAAAATATTTTAGGATGAATGTCATCTTTATATCATCTAAGATTATAAAATGAAAAGATTATCTGTATCCGAAGAGAGATCAGATTTTTCGGAAGATTATATTTGTAACGACTCGAGCCCGCAGGCCCGACTGGCCCACTGAGCACAAACAACTTGAGTCCACTTGGCTTAACACAGGCCCACCCAAAGTCCATGGATGTTATTGGTGCTCAATGGTAGTATAGTGGAGGTTTATATATTACAATCAAAGCCCATATCTTTCCGATGTGGGATGGGGTATTACAAACACCCCCACTTAAATCCTTGCCGTCCCCGGCAAGGCTCAAACAATACCCAGGTCGTCCCCCCGGGCGAGCTCGCAAGCCTCACGGCCGGGGGTCCGCTCTGATACCATTTGTAACGACCCGTGCCCGCAAGCCCGACCCGCTACATAAGCACCACACACTGGCCCACTGAGCACAAACAACTTGGGTCCACTAGGCTTACCACAGGCCCACCCAAAGTCCATGGATGTTATTCGTGCTCAATAGTAGTATAGTGGAGGCTTATATATCACAATCAAAGCCCATATCTTTCCGATGTGGGATGGGGTATTACAATATTATCGTAAGATCGTTCTTCCGACTGATCAATATAATCTGTTTTGAGTCTCTCTTGAAGGGTTGGTAAAAATTTCGAGTGATATATTTAACTGAGGACTCGATCGTTATTTATATTTATAACGCCACCGTTTGGAAGAGTTACATCCATTGGGATGAAAGGATTCATCATTTAATGATTCTAGGCTACTTGCTGTGCTTACAATTTCCACTCCAAAAACAAAACCATTTAACTAATTTTTGGTACGTGGGAAGGATGGACTAAGCCTTGTAATTGATCAGAGGATATGTTTCTCAAATTGATAGCCATGTTTGTGACGTGATAAAATTTTACTGAAAATGTTTTTTTTTATTTAAATTTGAAATGCAACACTTATTCTAAAAGTGACTAAAAAAATACACTTATTATTATGTTATTGAGTATATCGTTGAAATAGAAGTAGGTATTGTGAAAATTGTGTTTTTCTTAACGCTTAGAAAAGATGTGTTTTTAAAAAAGTGTCTGTCTTCTTTGTAAGTGTCAGTACTAATATTACAAAGTGTTGGTCATTTGTAATAAAACTTATAAACATTTAAACTGACACTTTAACACTTATTAATAAGTGTCAATGTGGAATGTGTACTATATTTTCTTAAAATTTGTAAGCGTTACAACCGTTTTTTCTGTCAAACTTTCCATCTTCTTCTTCTTCAAACTTCTTCTTCATCTGATCTTTCTATCCGTCTTTTATCTTTGGGGGAAATCTTCAATCTATTCATCTTGATCATTTTGTACTGATTCATCTAATCTGATTTCACATTTATTAATTGTTATTTTACAATTAATAAATGTGAAATCAGGTTTTTAATTTTCGTTTTTAAATCTAGTTTTTAATTATGTTTATCGTTGTTATATTTGTTTTGTTGTTTTTCTCTCCATACTCATATGTGAGAGCCTGTGATTTCCCTCCGTTGCTGAGGGCATGTGTTTTCCCTCCGTTGTTGAGGGCGTGTGATTCCCCTCCATTAGTAAGGGCTTTGTGTATTGTTTTTGTTGTTTCTATGATCGTGGGAAAGTTTGAATCTGACTTAAAGAAGCAGAAGAGGGATAGGGACGCAACACTTCATCAAGATGTTTTTGAAGTCCAGCGTTTTCAATGGCGGAATCTTTCGAAGTCAGGTTTTGTTAAGATCGTTTGTTGCAAAGATAGACTTAGTAGGAATATTCATTTTTCTTTGCAATTGACAAGTCAAAATGCCAATATGTTGGCAAATGTAATATCTAGGGCAGCATTTGTAATTGCGAGCCCGACCGTTTGGGTCGAACTTCCGAATTGATGGGATGGCTGAATAACTCTCGCGGGTATGGAGTTACAACAAAAGATGACCTAAGTGGTCAAATGGCTGAACCTTTTCAGGCGACCTACGTATCCTATGGGGAATCAAGCCAAACGTAGTTCATATCTGCTGGGGAAATTTGCAAACGATTGTCCTCTGATGGGAGTTACGCCTTCCGCTGGGGATAACTTTCACGAAGGAAAATCTGCGGGGATGAGAAATGACCAAGTTGGTCGGGTGGCTGAACCTTTACAGGATTCCTACGTATCCTCGGAGGAATCAAGCCGGTCGTAGTTCGGAGATGCGAACGAGAATCGTGTGAGATATAAAGATGGCAAGGTCTAGGTAATCCCAAGATAAAATGGTAATTGCTGGAACGCACACAATTGCAATAGTAGAACTCTCGTAACGAGAAACGGTGGGGCTTCTGTGCATCATGATAATAGAACTCACGTAACGAGAAATGGCAGGGCTTCTATGCATCACGATAATAGAACTCATGTAACGAGAAACGACAGGGCTTCTGTGCATCACGATAATAGAACTCACGTAACGAGAAACGGCAGGGCTTCTGTGCATCACGATAATAGAACTCACGTAACGAGAAACGGTAGGGATTCTGTGCATCAAGATAATAGAACTCACGTAACGAGAAACGGCAGGGCTTCTGTGCATCATGATAATAGAACTCACGTAACGAGAAATGGCAGGGCTTCTGTGCATCATGATAATAGAACTCACGTAACGAGAAATGGCAGGGCTTCTGTGCATCACGATAATGAAACTCACGTAACGAGAAATGGAAGGGCTTCTGTGCATCACGATAATAGAACTCACGTAACAAGAAACGGTAGGGCTTCTGTGCATCACGATAGTACTAAGCAAATGTTGGGGTGCACGCGATATGAAGACGATAAGGTCTAAATAACCGCGACGAAGTTTGGAATGTACGAGATATGAAGACGGCAAGGTCTAAGTAACCGCGATGTTTCTCTGAAAAGAAATAGAAATTTTCGGAGGCTTTCTTGACCTAAAGGTAATGTGTTGATGGAAATATTTGGAGGCTTTACTAGCTAAAGATGATCAATTTTCGTTTCAAGGGTAATGACTCTCAGGGAATCACAAGGATGATGGACTCTCAGGGAGTCACAAAAGTAAAGGACTCTTAAGGGGTCGCAAAAATGATGGACTCTCGGGGAGTCGCGAAAGGGATGAACTCTCAGGGAGTAAAGGACTCTTAAGGGAGTCACAAAGGTGATGAACTCTCGGGGAGTTACTAAGGTAAAAGACTCTCAAATAGATTCTCGCAAAAAAGGATGAACTCTCAGGGAGTCACGAAGGTGATAGATTCTAGGGGAATCATAAAGGTGATGAACTCTCAGGGAGTTACAAAGGTAAAGAACTCTTGGGGAGTCGCAAAGGTGAAGAACTCTTGGTGAGTCTCAAAGGTAAAGGAATCTTAGGGAGTCCCAAAAGTGATGGACTCTCGGGGAGTCGTAAATACTTTATCATAAGGGGCAATCATGGAAAACGTAGTGCTTGGGATCCACTTATCCTAAATTAGGAGGGAATGCATAATATGAGGCTACGAGCCATTGAGACCAAGGCATTAGGTAGGGGACATTTTGCTTGGTTACTTAGGGGTAGGACCTAAGGCTTTTTAGGAGAGAGGACAAGAAAGATGGTATCCTCCTAGTCTTTGATATAGGGATGCCAAAGATGTCACAGCTTCTTAGGCTTTAGATTATGTCTTGGAGATAATGTGGGTTTCCTAGGCTTACAGGCTAGGGATTGGATTTCGTTAAACATGAGGAGAGTATTGTGTCCTAGGCTTAGTGCTAGGGTTTAGAAGTTGCGGTTAATGATCGTGAATTTCCTAGATTTCAAGACTAGGGTTTAGAAATATTCTAGGCTTTAAGGCTAGGGTTCGGAGAGATATCCTAGGCTTCAAGGCTAGGGTTTGGAGATATCCTAGGCTTCAAGGCTAGGGTTTGGAGATATCTTAGGCTTCAAGGCTAGGGTTCAGAGATATCCTAGGCTTTAAGGTTAGGGTTTGGAGTTATCCTAGGCTTCAAGGCTAGGGTTTGGAGTTGTGGTAGCTTAAAAGGTAACAAAGGTGTTTTAGCTTCAGACATAAGGTTAGGAGTTGGAAAGATTGTGTCTTCCTAGGATTGAGACTGAGGATTGCTAAGATTGATGCTAGGGTTCACCATTTTCTAGGATTGGTGACTATGGCTTGGAAACGAATGTTGTGACCTAGGCTCTAGGCTAGGGTTTGAGACTAGAGATTGTAAGCTTCCTATATTTTGAGACTAAGGTGTTGGAATTTCTGGGTCTAAGGCTAGGGTTTGAAGGGAATGCTGAATCCTAGGCTTGATGCTAGGGTTTAGAGAGGATGATGTGGTTTCCTAGGCTTGAGGCTAGGGTTCAGAAAGAATTTGACTTTCTAGGCTTGAGGCTAGGGTTTGGAGCGAATGCGGCTTCCTTGGCTTGAGACTAGGGTTTGGAGAGAATGTGACTTCCTAGGCTTGAGGCTAGGGTTTGGAGCGAATACGGCTTCTTAGGCTTGAGACTAGGGTTTGGAGCGAATGCAGCTTCCTAGGCTTGAGACTAGGGTTTGGATAGAATGTGACTTCCTAGGATTGAGGCTAAGGTTTGGAGAGAATTTGACTTCCTAGGCTTGAGACTAGGGTTTGGAGAGAATTTGACTTCCTAGGCTTGAGAGAATTTGACTTCCTAGGCTTGAGGCTAGGGTTTGGAGCGAAAATGACTACCTAGGCTTGAGGCTAGGGTTTAGAGAGAACGCGGCTTCCTAGGCTTGAGGCTAGGGTTTGGAGCGAATGCGGCTTCCTAGGCTTGAGACTAGGGTTTGGAGAGAATGTGACTTCCTAGGCTTGAGGCTAGGGTTTGGAGCGAATGTATCTTCCTAGGCTTGTGACTAGGGTTTGGAGCAAATGCGGCTTCCTAGGCTTGAGACTAGGGTTTGGAGAGAATGTGACTTCCTAGGCTTGAGGCTAGGGTTTGGAGTGAAAATGATTACCTAGGCTTGAGGCTAGGGTTTAGAGAGAACACGACTTCCTAGGCTTGAGACTAGGGTTTGGAGAGAATGTGACTTCCTAGGCTTGAGGCTAGGGTTTAGAGCGAATACGGCTTCCTAGGCTTGAGACTAGGGTTTGGAGCGAATGCTTCCTAGGCTTGAGACTAGGGTTTGGAGATAATGGGACTTCCTAGGCTTGAGGCTAGGGTTTGGAGTGAATGCGGCTTCCTTGGCTTGAGACTAGGGTTTGGAGAGAATGTGACTTCCTAGGCTTGAGGATAGGGTTTGGAGCGAATACGGCTTCCTAGGCTTGAGACTAGGGTTTAGAGCGAATGTAGCTTCCTAGGCTTGAGACTAGGGTTTGGATAGAATGTGACTTCCTAGGCTTGAGGCTATGGTTTGGAGAGAATTTGACTTCCTAGGCTTGAGACTAGGGTTTGGAGAGAATTTGACTTCCTAGGCTTGACGCTAGGGTTTGGAGTGAAAATGACTACCTAGGCTTGAGGCTAGGGTTTAGAGAGAAAGCGGCTTCCTAGGCTTGAGGCTAGGGTTTGGAGCGAATGCGGCTTCCTAGGCTTAAGACTAGGGTTTGGAGATAATGTGACTTCCTAGGCTTGAGGCTAGGGTGGAGCGAATGCATCTTCCTAGGCTTGTTAGTTTAGGATTTATTAGATTTGATTGACTTCCTAGTTGATAGGACTTTAGAGAATGTGTATTTATACTTCATAGGTTGTCCATTGTTATAGAATAGGCTTGAGGCAGAAGGTTTAAGAAACACTCAGGCTTGAGCTAGGGTTTGGAGAGAACATGGCCACGGCTTAAGGCTAGGGTTTAGAGCGAATACGGCTTCCTAGGCTTGAGACTAGGGTTTGGAGCGAATGCTTCCTAGGCTTGAGACTAGGGTTTGGAGAGAATGTGACCCTAGGCTTGGGCTAGGGTTTGGAGAGAATTTAACTTCTTAGGCTTGAGACTAGGATTTGAAGAGAATTCTTCTTGAGGCTAGGTTTGGAGTGAAAATTATACCTAGGCTAGATTAATGTTAGAATTTAGGCTTGAGGCTAGGGTTTGCGAATGCGGCTTCCTAGGCTTGAGACTAGGGTTTGGAGAGAATGTGACTTCCTAGGCTTGAGGCTAGGGTTTGGAGCGAATACGGCTTCCTAGGTTTGAGACTAGGGTTTGGATCGAATGCAGCTTCCTAGCCTTGAGACTAGGTTTGGAGAGAATGTGACTTTCTAAGCTTAAGGCTAGGGTTTGGAGAGAATGTGACTTCCTAGGCTTGAGGCTAGGTTTTGGAGTGAAAATGACTACCTAGGCTTGAGGCTAGGGTTTAGAGAGAACGTGGATTCCTAGGCTTGAGGCTAGGGTTTAGAGCGAATGCGGCTTCCTAGGCTTAAGGCTAGGGTTTGGAGCGAATGCGGCTTCCTAGGATTGAGGCTAGGGTTTGGAGGCCGGAAGAATTTGACGGTTCTTGGCTTAGACTAGGCAAGTTTAAGGTCTAAGAGTGTTATGGTTTGGGGCAGGTGAGCTTGATACCTCATGGCTGGGTAGGCTCAATAGGTTAGACCTAGGCTAGAGTGCTAGGGTTTAGCTAGGGTAAGACTCAGACAGGTGCTAAGGAGACTGGGGCGTAATGGAATGGTAGGCGTGAGATTCAGAATCTTTCGATGGCTAGATAGGGTAGCCTTGGGACGTAAGGCTTTCAAGCGGGTAAGTCTTTTATCCTAAAGGAATCGCGTTATGGGTTAGGACCAGGCATGCTTGAGTTCGGGCCAAAGAGCGATGAATTGGGATTGGATGATCCTAGTACCTAACGGTTTAAGGGTTTAGAGCGGGCATGACGGGTTTGGACCCTAGGGTATTTGAAAGTTTAGGCTAGGTGCGAACCATAGGTGCGGGAAGTGGGTTTGGAGATGTGACCATGTTCACGCTTTAAGTGAGGAATTGAGTCTCAAAGACTTTGCTCGAGTATAATAGGTACCTAATAGGATTGGGTACGCTTGGGGACCTAAGTTTGTCTTAGAGGTCATACGCGTGACCAAGATCGTTTGGAAATTGCAAAGGTAGGTTAGGGATGGGACCAAAGGTGTTAAGGACACGGGTTTTAACCGGATGGGTTTTTGAGATCTCTATGGCATGGGACGGTACGCGGGAGATCCTATGTGTTTTGAGCATGTTCGAGGTTTGGACTCATTGGGGGAGCGAGGTTTGAGATCCGTGGAGTTTAAAGAGAGGATCGTGTATGTTCGAGGTTTGGACTCGACTTGGATTAAGTAGGTTAGACCTAAGGGGTTCAAGGTCAGACTAGGAAGTCTTTTGAGGCTAATGGGTGACACTAGGTTTAAGAGTGGCAGGGCTATGGTTTGGATATGATGGTAAGAACGAGTATGTGTTGGTAGGTTCGAGATCTAGGGGATCGGGTAGGCTCGGGACCGATAGGTTCGGGACCTAATGGGTCATTCTAAGGATTTGGCTTTGGTAGACCGGTTTAAGGATATAGACGGTTTGAGGTTTGAGATTTTGGATACGGCCGGTTTGAGGTTTAATGTTTTGGATCAGGCAAGTTTGGGTCCTAGAGAGTTTGAGGGTTTAGTCTTAGGGGTTCCCTAAAGTGTGGAGATAAGGCGAAGGACCGAGTCGGTTAAAAAATCACAGAGAAGGGTCTGAGATGGACTGAGGATGTTTTTACAATTTTGTGGAGACCGAGAGTGCGGGTTTATAAACAAAGGTTCGGGGAAGAGAAAACTTTTGAAAGTGATATAATTTTATAAAGATGCCTTATAATTAATTATGATTCTAAAAAATTCACAGAGTTCCTTACGTGCCGAGTTTGATGATGAGGGATGCCCTTCCGCTAAGTATATCCTTGTTGAAGCTCCGGTATTCTCTGAGAAACCATATATTCGAGCCATCAAGTTGGGGATTCTCTAGTTTGGTGAGCGGGTACCCTTCTTCCTTTGAGAAATTCTACGTCGAGCTTGATGATGAGGGATGCCCTTCTTCTAAGTATATGCTTGTCGAAGCCTCGATATTCTCCAAGAAACCACATAGTCAATCCTTTTTGTTAGGGAAGCCCCAGTTTGATGAAGGCGTAGAGTGGGGTATCCTACCTCCTTTAAGACGTACCCTTTTTTTCCTAGACCGCCCTTTCGGGTTTTCAATCTAGCGGGCATCTCTTTTGCGTCTCTTTTTTTTTTTTTTGGAAATCATTCAGTCGACTCAAAAAAAGGAAAAAGAATTGTTTGAAAACATGTAGGGGAATTTTAGAGAGAGAAAGAGAGAGAGCGAGAGTGCTCACATTTTGACTCTTTGGACAATTTATAAGAAGTGTATGTACCAACGGAAGGAATCCCCTGCTTGACAGAAAGTAAGTGTTTGGCTCTTCCTAGATTTTAGAATAGAAGACTTGTCGAGACATTTGAAAATTGCTTTATTCAAGATTCTCATTTGATTGCTCGAGAATGGACCTCGTTAATTGATTAATGAGTTCTGGTTAATGGGTACATAAGTAGCCACAAAATAATAAATTTTTTGATCAATTGCGAGTGAAGAAACCAAAAGTAGAAATATGGGGGAAGAGAGAAGAGAAAGAAGATTGGCTACGAGGTGGGTTGTGTATATTTTGGACCGGACCCGAAGGTTGCCTACGTGCTCCTCAAGGTGAGAAGCTCAGGTCTGCGTAGTTTGGGGGAGGATCGGTTGATGATAAAGTTGGGTTTGAATTTAGGGGTGTGAGGTTCGTTTGTCACGATAGGTTGCTCTGTTGTTGCTTGTTGCTTTGGCTTGCTTCATTGTAGCTCGTTGCGGTGGACTGCTCCATTGTAGTTGTCATGGGCTGCTGCAGCCGTGTTAATCTTATTTGTATGGAAAGAAAGAAAAATAGAACATTTGAAGTGAAAAGAAAATAGGACTTCTACTTTTCCATGGTGATAGCCCCTTCTATTTTTCTATTTTTTTTATCTCTTTGTGCACACCCTTTTTTTTCCTAGGCCGCCCTTTCGGGTTTTCAACCTAGCGGGCTTATTTTTGTGCAATGCTCTAATTTTTGCCTAGGTCGCCTTTTTGGGTTTCAACCTAGCGAGCCTTTTTTTTTTTTTTTTTTACATATTTGTACATGAAACATTGGGAAAGACGAGCCCCTAGTTTGATTTCGCCTTTCTCGATTGAGAGGTATCCTCCTTATAGTTCAAGCGGCCTTTTGCTTGCGGCGGGCCTCGTAGCCCCTTGATTTTCACCGACTGAGCTCCATCGGATTGTCACGTGGCACCTACGAATGTCATGAACAACTCCGTACATTTTTTTTTTACATTTGTGATAGAATACGGACAACCCCGGTGTATTGGCATGTAGTACTCATGAAGGGAACAAACAACCTCTTGAATTTGTGGCAGCATGGATTACTATTTGATGATGAGAAACCGCAGTCCACATCTTCGTCATGACCGTATGTAAAAGGGGTCTAATGGTAAGATGGGAGGTGTATGAGAATAGTGTATGGGAGAAGGCGTATAGAGAGAGTGTACATGAAGGATGTACACGGGGTGAGTGTATAGAGAGTGTATGGGGATAGAATGTAGAGAGAAGAGAAAGTGATTCGTTCATCCCAATTGATCAAAGAATTTGTTATTATGAGATTAATTGTTTACTTTAGTTATGTGAATGGTTTGCGGGTCCATTTACCTTTTAATGAGTCGTCATTAATGAGCATATTAAGATTAATTCATCATATAAAGATATTGCAATCAAGTGAAAATAGTGAATAAGACAATTTTCATGGAATGGATTTATGCAAGATTATGTCTCAAGTCTAGAGAGAAAAGAAATAAAGACTCTTTTATTTGTTTGAAAGAAAAACGACTAGTCCGGAGTGGACTTTTACTAAAGAAACAAAAATCGTCCAAGGTGGACTTTTGACTAAGGACACTCTAGAACCTACGAAGACTGAATGACCCCTTTTTTATTTATTTAAAGGAGGTAGCCCCAATTTTCTCATTCTGATATCCAACCCATTCCTTAGGCGCGTGGCGGCGTTGGTTCGAGTTGTCGAGACGTGGCCTCTTTGCATTGCTTCCCCTGTTAACACTGCGGGATTCCTCCTCATCACCGTCTACATCGTCCTTGGTGTGTTGAGGTGATCTGAAGTGAATTGATGAGAGATTTTTTCTAGCATGATCGGAGATCTCTTGTCGTTGATCCCACATACCACCTTGGATTATCGTGGCTAGCTGTTTGAGCTTCTCAGAGATGCTTTGTGTCTCCTTTGAATGACAGGCCTCTTGTTCCTCAAGTTCTTTGGCCATCTCCGTCCTATGGCGCTTTTATTGGGCTTCTAACTCCAAGTACAATTCTTCGGCATGACGTCTGTTTCTTATGTCGAGGACCATCTTCAAGTCTTTTATGTGCCTTTTCTCTTGGAAGTCAAATCTTTCGGCCACGCAGGCAAGGGCCTTCTCGAAGTATTTTGACGACATACAGGCGACCTATGGTAGTGATTTGAGGCGCATTAAACATTTTGCATTCAGTTAGTCTCATAATTAATGACAAGGCATCGTTATAAAATCACTTTTGGAAAAGAGTCGGTCTCCACATTTTTGAAATGCATTTTTTGACAAAAATTTGAAAGTTTGATGGGGCCGAAGCTGCCTACGTTCCCCTTACCATGAGGGAGAGGTCCCACACAATAAGAGGCTCAGGTCGCCATTGTTCGAGTCAAGTTAGACTTAAAAAAGAGGTGAGAGATGACTACAGGGTCAGTTTGGTAAAGTCCGGGTATTTTTGAGATAAAGAGCGACCTTTGGGGGTCCAAAGAGGGAGATGACTCGGTCCTTGGCCAAGCATAGGTGAGGAATACCTATGGGAGTTGGTTTTGACTAAATCCGGTCGGGTAGGTTTTGACCTAAGGTTTGACCTGAATAGGCCGAGAGGTTGGTCAAGGAAGATCGCGTAGATAATGGTGGGTTGACCTAGATGGGTGAAGGATAGGTCGACCTAATCGGGAAAAGGTTGGATTGACCTATATGGTGGATGGGTCAAGATAGCGGGTTGTAGCGGGTTACCTATAGGATAATCTAAGCGGGATAGACATGGTTTGACCTAAGCGGGTCAAACGTAGTTTGGTTGGTCTAGACGGTTGAACTAGACGGGTTAAATGCGAGTAGGCTGACCTATTCGGGTTGGTTGACCAAGGGAGGTTGGAGATTGACCTAGATGGATCTAAGATAGGTAAGTTAACCTAAGCGGGTTAAGGATTGACCTAGATGGGTTAAAGGTGAAGGGGTAGTTTTAACCTAAGACGGACAAGTTAACCTTGATGGGTCGAGGATGGTGTGCGGACCTAGACGGGTCGAGACTGGTTGACCTAGATAGGCCGGGACGACGGTGGGTTAAAAATGATAGGTAACGACCTAGGTGGGTCAAGATGACGGTTTGGTGGAGAACTCGGGCATGACACTCATTCGGTCAGAGGCTAGAGATTTGGGCATGACACTCACTCGCTCAGAGGCTAGGGATTTTAGGCATGACACTCATCTGGTCAGAGGCAGGAATTTGGGCATGACACTCATCTGGTCAGAGGCAGGAATTTGGGCATGATACTCACTTGGTCAGAGGCAGGGATTCGGGCATGACACTCATTTGGTCAGAGGCTAAGATTTGGGCATGTCACTCATTCGGTCAGAGGCTAATGTTTGGGCATGACACTTATCTGGTTAGAGGCTAGGACTTGGGCATGACACTTATTCGGTCAGAGGCTAGGGTTCGGGCATGACACTCATTTGGTCAGAGGCTAAGGTTCGGCATGACACTCATCTGGTCAGAGGCTAGGACTCGGGCATGACACTTATCTGGTCAGAGGCTAGGACTTAGGCATGACACTCATTCGGTCAGAGGCTAGGGTTCGGGCATGAGACTCATTCGGTCAGAGGCAAGGACTCGAGCATAACGCTCATTCAGTCAGAGGCAAGGGCTCGGACATGACGCTCATTCGGTCAGAGGCAAGGACTCGGGCATGACACTCATTCGGTCAGAGGTAAGGACTCGGGCATGACGCTCATTCGGTCAGAGGCAAGGATTTGGGCATGACGCTCATTCGGTCAGAGGCAAGGGCTCGGGCATGACGCTCATTCGGTCAGAGGCAAGGGATTCGGGCATGACACTCATTCGGTCAGAGGCAAGGACTCGGGCATGACGCTCATTCGGTCAGAGGCAAGGACTCGGGCATGACACTCATTTGGTCAGAGGCAAGGACTTGGGCATGACGCTCATTCGATCAGAGGCAGGGACTCGGGCATGACACTCATTCGGTCAGAGGCAAGAGATTTGGGCATGACACTCATTCGGTCAGAGGCAAGGACTCGGGCGTGACACTCATTCGGTCAGAGGCGAGGACTCGGGCATGACACTCATTCGGTCAGAGGCAAGGGATTCGGTCAACCTGGATCTATGGGAGAGGGTTGACTACAAGATTGGTCTTACGTCATCTTCGACTGCCGGGACTTGGTCAACTTGGTTCTATGGGAGAGGGTTGACTTACACGAATGGTCTTACGTTATCTTGGATTACCGGGACAACAACGAGATGGTTGACTAACAAGGATGGTCTTACGTCACTTTAGACTGTCGGGACAACAACGGATTTGACTTTCACTTGGTCAATCCTAAAGGTTTGCTCAACACTAACTACGAGATGGTTGACTAACAAGGATGGTCTTACGTCATTTTGGACTGCCGGGGACAACAATGGATTTGACTTTCACTTGGTCAATCCTAAAGGTTTGGTCAACACTAACTACGAGATGGTTGACTAACAAGGATGGTCTTACGTCATTTTAGACTGCCGGGACAACAACGGATTTGACTTTCACTCGGTCAATCCTAAAGGTTTGGTCAACACTAACTACGAGATGGTTGACTAACAAGGATGGTCTTACGTCATTTTGGACTGCCGGGACAACAGCGGATTTGACTTTCACTCGGTCAATCCTAAAGGTTTGGTCAACACTAACTACGAGATGGTTGACTAACAAGGATGGTCTTACGTCATTTTGGACTGCCGGGGATAACAACGGATTTGACTTTCACTCGGTCAATCCTAAAGGTTTGCTCAACACTAACTACGAGATGGTTGACTAACAAGGATGGTCTTACGTCATTTTGGACTGCCAGGGACAAACACTTTATCCTAAAATGACCATTCTGGGTCAAGGCTTGACTTGGGTCAACTCCATCTTTGGGGAGTTTGACCGGGAAAATTTTAACTTGACCTCTTTGGTCAAAGTTTGAACTTTGGTCAACTCAACTCTACGGGAAGGTTGACACACTTTCTTGACATCGGGGGAAGCCTATGGGTGACTTTTTAGACACATTGTGGATGAAAAAGTCCAATCATTTTGAGAGAAGATCAAAAGCATTTTGCTTGAAGCATTGTTTTTTGATAAATGAGGCCAAAAGGGCAAGCTTAAAAATGCTTATTCCTAAAGGCAAATCTTTTAACGAAGCATGTTAGTCAAATTTTTTATTTTAATTTAACCATGAGGTTTGTCATGCATAAAGTCCCTTGGAGCTTTGTCCATTTCTTAGCAGTGACCGGGTATAGAGAACCCTTTTGTCATTGATATTGGAGTAGCCCTATGTCCTTCTCGCTGTTGATGTTGGAGGTAGCCCCATGTCCTTATTGGTGTCGGTGGCGGCATAGCCCCATGTCCTCGTTGCCATCGATGTCGGGGTAGCCCCATGTCTTTGTGGAAGTAGCCCCATGTCTTTGTGGCGGTAGCCCCATATCTTTGTGGAGGTAGCCCCATGCCCTTGTGGTCGTTGGTGTGGAGGTAGCCCCAATGTCGTCCTTCGACCTTTGATGCTGGCGTAGACCTAATATCATCTTTTGACCTTTGGCGTTGGCGTAGACCCAACATGACCTTTGAAGTGAGGTTAGGAACCCATCCCTTTTTTATGACGCACCCTTTCTTTTGCCTAGGCCGCCCTTGCGGGTTTTAAACCTAGCGGGCTACTTTTTTGCGTCTTTTATGGCACACCCTGCCTTTTACCTAGGCCTCCCTTATGGGTTTTCAACCTAGCGGGATACTCTTTTGGTGCCTTTTTTTATATGAGTGATCTAGCCGACTCGATGGGATGGGGACTTAAGATGTCTTTCGGAGAAAACATGCAGGGGCATTTATTTAGGCGGGAGAGAGTCCCTCAATTGTATCATGAAATAGGAGGAAGCCCCTGCTTGACAGAACATAAGTGTTTAGCTCTTTCCTAAGATGTAGAGAGGAAGACTTGTCGAGACATTTGAAATTTGTCTTGGTTAATATTATCAAAATGATCGTTTGGATGGACCATGTTCATTATTAAGTCAAGATCATAACAAGCAATTAGCCTTAACATGTATAAATGTTGTGATCAATTAGGATTAAGATTCGATCAATGGCAAGATCAAAAGGTGTTTATGGGGAATTGGTCCTTGTCTGGTAAATTGGTCATTGATGGGACAAAGGGGGAGAGGCTTGGCTACTTTGGGAAAGCCATGGTTTGACCGTTCTTTCTCATGCTGTGACCGGACCCAAAGGTTGCCTACGTTCCCCTCAGTTTGAGGAGCTCAGGTCGCCGTAGTTCGGCCGTGGATCGTCTTTTGTTGAAGTTGGTGTCCTTTTGAAGGATGTTGTTGCTTTGCTGATGGTGAACTCTTTGGGATGTTCTTTGAGGTGGACTTTTGCAGTGAGCTTTTGAGGCAGACTCTTTCTTCGCCAATATCCATTTCCTTTCCTCCTTTCCATTATCCATTTCTTTTCTCTCTTCTCATTTTTTTTGAGAGAGAGAGAGAGAGGGAGGAGAAACATTAGCCCCAACTTGCTTTCTTGGGCATTGGTTCATTTGTAGCCTCCTGGTGGAATGTCCGTCACTTCTCACTTTGACTTTGAAGATTGGGGAAGTCCTTTGCTTGGCTGCGCACGTGCGTTCATGGTTGAATCTTGGTGGTTGAGCAACAACATCCTTGTCTTTTCATCGTCTCGGGATGCCTTTGATGTGCATCAAGAATTTGTATCGGGTTGTGTATCGAGGATGTGTATAGGGGGTGTGTATAGAGGAAGGTTCGCCATTAATGGTCTCTTCATGCCAATTGATCACAACATTTATTCACATCAAGATTAATTGTTTGCATTTAGCATTTTTCATTTGGGTTAGGTCCATTCGTCCTTAATGAGTCGTCATTGACTAGTATGCTTAGAAGTCAATTCATCATTTTAGGGACGTAGCAATCAATTGATAATAACAAGCAAGGAAATTTCAAGAGTAAGTGTATATTGCAAATAATGTCTCAAGTCTAGAGAGAAGAGAAGGAAAATGACTCTTTTATTTAGATAACTTTATACATACATGTCCAAGTATGGACCTTTATAAAAATAAAAAGTCACAGTCTGGGATGGACTTTTGGTGAAAGTCTAGATCCTACGAGGCTGGAAGACTCATTTTTTTTTCTTTAGGGATGGGTTCCCATGAAGCACGATGATCCATTTTCTTCCTCAATTGTTGGAGGGGTCGTCGGCGGCATATTCCATGTCTTCTACGGGGAACTCGGGTTCCATGTTGTCGGGAAAGATGTCGCGAGGTCTTCATTTGGCTTGGCGTTGTAATTGCCGGATCCGTCTACTACTCATGAGTTGGGAGTTTGCTCTGGCCATCTCCTTTTGGTGATTCCTTTTCAAGGCGCGCAACTTTTGTGCATGACACTCGACGAGGGTACAGACCTCCATTTGATGTAGCTGCCTTTGGGCTTCCGAAGCACGGGCTTCTCCTTGTTGTTCACGTGGATGGTTGTCTCGGACGCCAATTCAGGTGTGGGCTCCTTGGTCGATGTTTCCGATGGACAGAACCGCGAAGGACTTTTAGCATATTAAACCTCAAGGTGAAATTATAACCATGATTTGAGAAAAATGCTTCATTATCGGATTAGCCTTTTAGGAAAAACTTGATCTTTTTATTTTAATATTTTTTTTTGTTTGAAGACATACTTTTGTTTTGAATGAAAGACTCACACACATTTTTGCAAACTTTTGGCAAGGCAATAATAATAATTTTATTAAGAAAATTGACAATGGACTCAGAATGGTCACCACATGGCATCAACCGGGGAGTCAAGACTCTAACTAAACCTAACAGACACCTTAACTGACTCTTTTAAGGGCTTACCATACATCCTAAAAGCAGCTGACTCTCCTAAGGATGAAAACAGACCTTTTCTAAGGGGAGACTGATGGAAGGGGTTTCGAAACTCCGTCCTCTGCTGTGGCAGCCGCAGCACCATTCATTTCCCAACCCGGGGCATTCAGCCCTTCAGACATTTTCTGTGCCGCTGATCCTCTCCAAAAGCCTTCCATCATTTCGGCTTTGCTGAGTTTAGGAACCATCATTTGGGATACTGATTTTGTCAACTCTTCCAAAACAGGCTCTCCCACTTTGGGATTGACAACTTTGTCAACCGCAGGCTCCTTTTCCTTGGGACGGACATCACTCCATTTACCGACCATCGGGGAAGTCACAAATTCGAGAATTTTGACGCTCGGGTCATTGGCTGTGTCGGGGGCGTGGGGCGTCCAAGCTTTCCCTTCTCGATTAGCTTCGAGATGATGCATTTTATGGCGGTGCAATCATTGGTATCATGGCCATGGTTGTTGTGAAAGGCACACCTTTTGGTCTTGTCGCGACGTTTTTCAAGATTCTTTGGCCGGAAATCTCCGAGGGGCCACATGAGGCCTTGTTTGACCAATCCTTCAAACACTTTGCTTATGGGCATTCCGAAATCCTCAAAATTTGTGACATGGAGCTTGGCTCGGCCTTTGACTTTTCTTTCATTGTTGACCGGAGCGTGGTGGGGATTAGAATCACCGTTACTCAATGCAAAGGGGTGCCCCTCGAGTGTCCTTTCAAATTTAGCTTCCATTTGTTTTCTCTTTCCCAACAACGTACCCGACTGAGGTGCAACATGAGGATTCTGTGGAAGTGCGTGGGTGTAGGCATACCCATAACCTTGGTTGCTTGCAGGAATATACATTGGAGGCATGCAATGAGCTCGTGGTCCAAGAGGTCTCCGATTGCAGAAATGATACGGGTCACTATGGAATCTTATCGGGAAATCCGGTGGAAGTCGGTTAGTGATGCATGGTTGGGTATCCACATATGGTCTAAACAGTGACTGAGCTCCGGTGACTTGGTTGATGGCATTAAACCGAAGGGTATGGTATTGTGAGTATGATGCTCGGGGCGTAACCGGTGTGAACAATGGTTTGTGGGCCTTTTGAGTGGATTGTGTTTGGGGTTTCATAGGAAGTGTCTCATGGGAGATGTTGGATTTGGGATGAGGCGGAGTGAGGAAGATTTGAGTGAGAGGCTCGTTATGGATGACGGCGTGTTGGGGCGAAGAAATGGAGGCCTCGGTATTTTGGTGAGATGGAGGGGGCAATCTTCGGTTACAATCTGGAGGTCGGGTAGCTTCCACCCTTTCATTGTGGTTGGTCACTTTGGTGAAGGGCCAGTCAGTTGTGACATCTCTTTGTCTCATCGACTTATTGAACGGGTTCCGTGTTTCCTTGTGGCTCTTCGTGATGACTTTCTCCATAGCCCCAGAGGCTTCTAGAGTTTGGAGCGGCTCTCCTTTCGTCAGGCTATCCAGGTTGTCTGCAACGTCGTTTCCCAAACTATCATCCATCAAAGCCGTCTTTCTGAGGTACCGGATCGGAGAAGTTGTAGTGACAGGGGAACTTTCTAACTCCACATGCACTAGGCGGCGATATGATGCTCTCTACCACTTCATCTGAGCTACGGGGAAGACAAAAGGTAGCTTTAGGCTTGGGTAAACACTGAGTGAATGCTCATGCTACTGATGGGGAATGACCGCTAGGCTTAGACCTATAGGGTAAAAAGGTGGACAGGGTCAAATGGGATCTTAAATCCATACGAGATTCAAACGGGGGTCTACTTACAAGGTTGTAACAGACTTCTTGGATGGCAACGGGGGATCCATTCAAAGACTTGACTTCCTAGAGGACTATTCCTAGGGGTTTAACGGGGACCTAGGGGACAACGCCTAAGGTCTTGATGGGAATCTTAACGGGGACCTAGGGGACAACGCCTAAGGTCTTGACAGGAATCTTAACGGGGACCTAGGGGACAACACCTAGGGGTTTAACGGAGGTTTCAGTGGGGATCACAAACGGGATCACAACGGGGATCACATCGGGGATCATAACGGGGATCACAACGTGGATTACAACGGGGATCACAACGGGATCATAACGGGAACCTTGGAAGGATAGCGGGGATCCATCCAAAGGCTTAACGAAACGCCTTTATGGAAGTCTTGGAGGATAACGGGTATCCGTCCAAAGACTTAACAAAATGACGCTTATTAGCGAGAGAATGCAATGTGTCAAAGACAAGAAGCAAAGACGGAGCGAATTCATGCAACGCGCAATTAATTAGCTATTCAGGTTTACTTAAAATGGATTTTTATTCCTAAATGGTTGGAAAAGATTTCTCTTCTTTTTCGCAACTATTCTAAATCCTGGATCAGTGGAGGCCATCACTACTCCTATAGACTCCTCGTTTTTCACCTATATTACACGCTCCTAAGGATGGACTGTTGTCCCAGGCGAGGGTCCTATAGGGCAAGCGGCTTCCACCGACCAAAAGAAATGATCCTAAGGTTTAGTGCGTCGCAAGGTTCCCGATGTGCGGGTCATCCTAATCATGATTAAGCCCCAGTCGGGATCGAGACTGTTCCGAAGGCTGCACCGATATTCCGACACAACCTCATTTTGAATGAGGTGTCTCAATCCTCGACTATGAGCTTAAGGATGATTAACATGACTCATTCATTAGGGCTTAACGACACGGTGTTACCCTATCTTTAGCACATGACCTTTGTTAATTGTGGTCATCATTAACACACGGGTTAAAGGCGGGTTAGGCTACGCTTGCATTACATCAAAGAGTAGTAACCCGGGCATTAACTTGGCCACAATTGACTTTAGACACGTGCTTAAAGACAATGACAACGTGAGCTAGACCAAAAACCAACCAAAGTCACGGTATTTGTGTGTCACGGACATGTGTGGTTGACTCGGCTCGGAAGGAGAGGTGGAATGGACCCGTGCGCGCTCGAAGGGAACAAGAGCGCCAATCGAGCTGCATCTGGCATCCATCCCGGGTTTTAAAGGGTTGTTGGACCGTGCAAGGTCAAGTGCGCGTTGTGTGAAGTCAAATCTATATTTCCTTTTGAGTCAAAATAGATATTTTCAATCTGTTTTTCAACATGATGAGCATGGCATAAGCAAGACATGAACAAGTATGAACAAACATGAAGTAGGCAATCTATACACACAATGAATCAAAAGAACATGATTAAACAAAGACCAAAACCTGTACATGTACCAAGTTGTGCACAACCAAAGAATTTTGAATCAAACATTTTGCAAAAGAATAATTTTCTCATTGAAACAATTTGTACAAAGCAAGTTGTGCACAACAAGAAGAGTCAAGAATTTTTTACAAAAAAAAGGGGGTTATGCACAATGAGATTTTGGAAATCATTTTTATTGACAAAAGATCATGCATAACCAAGTTTTG
Organism: Campanula takesimana; assembly: GCA_026119855.1. NCBI lineage: Eukaryota > Viridiplantae > Streptophyta > Magnoliopsida > Asterales > Campanulaceae > Campanula > Campanula takesimana. The sequence continues at coordinate 75,062 of JAOWBW010000751.1, read as the reverse complement.
GCCAAAAGAATAAAGGTAATGTGCACAAGTAAGGCTGTAAATTTGTAACCTGGACAAGCAGAAGCAGAAGGCAATTCAGAATGTTGCTGCCCTGCACAAAATCGTTAATTTGCAACATTCTGGCCCTTTTACCAAACTAGCCGTACGGCTAGAGCCATGGGGTTGAGATTTTTCTCAGTTTCTGCAACTTCTGATCATCATACTCCAGTTTATTGCATTTCCAGAACATATGCAATCAAAACAGTTCAAACAGAAACAACAAACACACAAAAATATACACAAAGTCAACTAACGGAAAAGGGAGTTTGACCCACACAAAAGTGCCTTCAAAGCTTCTAAAGATAAGTTTGTAAGCACTTTATCTCCCCAGCGGAGTCGCCACTGTAAGGATCCCGCCCCACGCGGAGACGCGATGAGTTTTGGGGAAAAAAAGCCGAACACGGTTATCTCACAAAACATAACGGAGTCGCCACTTTTGTTAATTATTTAACCCAATAAAAGAAAAGGTTAGAGATTCTATTAGTTCGGAGGTCAGGTTACGCCTTGGGAAGAGTACCCAAATCGCCTCGGATGAGTCCGAGTCTCCCTAATGTTGTGTGTGTGTGTATTTAACGGAAAAGAGCCTGTTTTAACTTTTATTCGAAATTTAATTGAAAAGGGGGGTCCTTTATAAAGAAAGCAGGGATCAGAGGACAAAATGGACATTTTTCCCTCTGAGCCCAGAGTAGCCGTACGGCTAGAGTATACTCTTCCTGGAATTTTTACAGTTTGTCCAAGATCAGTCCAGTTCCAAGCAAAAACAGAGCATTCTGCTGAAACTGGACTAAATTGTTCTGATTTCCAGTTTATTATTAACAACAAAACTTAGAAAAGATCATTCCTATGCACTTAGATCATCAAAATAGCCCCCTAAAACCAAGACTTGGGTGTGATCAAAGGCAATCATTGGAGAAATTTATGAAAAGTTGATGAACATGGCTTTTGAACCAAAATGACCATTTAATGATTAAAGATGGAAACTTTATCATCAAGATGGAATTTTTACAAATTTATAACCTTTTAGGGACTAAATTATTGCATATTTATGCCCCAAAATGGGATTTCAAGGCTAAATCAAGAAGGGAAGTGATAAACACCAAGGTTTTATCATCCCACATGATTATCATGGCCAAATCAAAACAAAATTAACATAAAGATTTGAGATTTCACCACAAGAGTGGATCCTTAAGCCAAAGGCAACCTTGGGGCAACATTATTTGTCATAAAGATTTGATCTTTGTGACCACAAAGGGGGTTTGAAGCTAGATCAAATTTTGGATGATAAAGATTGAAACTTTATCATCTAAATGATCATCCTTGCTTCCAATGAACAACATAATCAACCAAAACATGTTCCTTTTCCATTAAAATAGATTAACAAACAAGAAATATCAAAAAACCATGATCATCTTTAGGTTAGAACCACTTTCACACAAAGTGTGAAGGGCACCTTGAATCATTCATGGTTTGGACCATATGTATACATAATAGTGATATATATATATAGCTTGGAATGCCAAGGCTTGTAATATATATATATATATATATATATGCTTGATATGGACAAGACTTGCAAGAAATATAAATTGCTTGAGATGGACAAGACTTGCAAGAAATGTAAGAGATGAGCAAATAAATATGAACAAAAAAGGAGATGAAATGGAGAGAAGGATGGGGGAGAAGGTGGCTTTACCTATGTTTGGTTAGGCCAATCTTCCTCTCTCTTTTCACTCTAAACACTCTTCTGGAGTGATTTTAACAGAATAACACTAGCAATAATCGTTTCTCCCCCTGGAATGATCAGCAAGGGGTTCAATTTATAGGGACTGATAGTGCCCAAAGTAGCCGTACGACTCATGTTGGCGACCTTCTGGATTTTTTAATCTTTTAATTCCAGAACAGTCCCTGTGTCCATATTTTGTCTTAGTGAGGTCTTGGCCTATCAGTTTATCCCTGAATGGTGCCTAGAATTCCTCTAAGTTGGTCAAATTCAGATTGGGGTACTTACACTGGTATCACCTCAAATAAGCAAACACTCGACGTCGATAGCACACTCATTAACCAACCCACTAAGCCTATGAATCCTATCCAGACTGATAGTTAACCTAAGCTCTGATACCAACTGTCACGACCCGAGTCCTGAGGCCCTATTTGGTTCCTCGAACCAGGTGCGTGAACCCTGAAATAAAACGGACATGACGCTTGCTAAAATTATCATTATCCATAAACCTGAATAATACACGAGCTACACTTGCTCGACAACAGAATACTAAAAATGACCATAGGCTAACCGCCTTTACTATTGAACAACCAAACCAACTAGAGTTGTGAAAAACTCTAGACACGCCTGGCAACAAAGGCCGACACCAAAATAATAACAAACACTTTATTACAGGCACAAAACTCATCTACCCAAATTTACAGAGTTTATATAACCCAGTAAAACCATCGTCCTCACGAAAATAAACATACATAAGCTCAATAGAGCAACGACCCATAAAAGCAACAACCTTCTCAAAGATCCCCGCTAAGTTGTACCTTACTGACGGTCTTCCTTTCCTGAAACTAAGGAAAACAAATAAACAAAGAACGGGGTGAGATAAATCTTAGTAAGTTAGTAATACAGCTACATGGCATAATATCATGCATCTTAACTGAATCATATAACAGCATAACTGAACAACAGATATTACACAACAAATGAGAGGCTCCCTATCGCCAACCGTCCTATACCGGTTGGAAATAACGACCAACTCAACATACGGCACACAAGGCTGAAATAAACACATAACAAAGGATACTTAGCCAAGGTTCTCCCAAAAGGATATAACAATCTGAACAACATCAACAGAGCCGCATCGAAGAGAAGCATCAACATGGCAGCATCAAAGAGCTGAAGCAGGGGTTCCAGTACCAAACAAACAACAAGAACAATGGGGGGAAAATGACACAAAGTTATAACCCAAAACGTGTAGCTAGAATACTCACACAAGGGAGCTAGCTCAACCCAACCAACACCATGATGGAAGGGGTAAAAAGGGGTTACCAGTGAAGAACATTATAATGAACTTGGCTCGAGTGCCATTATAATATCCATCACTGCCCGACTCAACCAAGTAAGACCAGCTGGACTTTAAACGAAAGCACAATCAGTATATGATTCCAAAATAGGGAACCATACCAAGTACATCATAAAGATGATAAACTGCTCATAAAGAGCCCAATGACAATGAACACTTACACATTCTTTTTAACGTAGGATCCCATAGTAGGGAATCCTAACAATATATCATAAAGATGATAACCATGAATTACTCCTAAATAGCACAATGACTATAAACCCAATCATTCCTTTATATTTATGACTCCAAATTAGGGAATCCAAACAAATACATCATTAAGATGTTAAACAAATCCTTAAGACACTTAACTAAAATCCTATACCTTTCACACATTCATAATTGGACCAATTTCCAACACCATTGTGTTCCACAACGACTATTTTGGTACCCTAGGATATCACCTAAAACCTAGACCAAGATTGAACCATAAATCAATTATATTGGAACAGTTCAGTTCCTCCAGCCACCTGTGCGGCCGCCTACATCCAACTGTGTGGTCGCCCAAAACAACTCTTACCACGACCAAAATCTCTCGGATAGATGTGCGGCCGCACGCCCTATTTGGGCGGCCGCCCACACACTTCCGCCAGCCAAACTCAATTATTTTATACTACCTCTGTTCCACCGTCTCAAAATTACTATCCCAACTTTCTATCATACTGAATTGAATAAATCACTGAACTCAACAACACCAAAATTGCCTTCTTTAACACAACCAATATCAACTTACCCAAACATTTACCACAAAGTAACACTTACCATCACAAGTATCACATAATAAATATATGAACATTTTTATAATAAAAAGGGGAATAGTAACTTACCTACTATGGAGAAAGTATCGATGAAAATATATTCTATTCAGTTAGAAATGATCTACTCAACACCCTGAACATTTTGGTGAAGTCGGATTTTAGAACGGATGAATAATTGAAAGTAAGAAAATCAAAATAAGAATGAAAACCTTACCTTTTTCTATGAATAGGGAGAGAAAACAAAATTAGGAAAGTGAATGTGTGTTTGTGTGAGTGTATACGCAGAGAGAGAGAGAGAGAGAGAGAGAGAGAGAGAGAGAGAGAGGGAAAGAAGGATGGCTTTTATCATTTATGCTTTTAGTAATTTCCACTTAGTCCCTCCAAGTTTAACTAATTACACTTAATCCCCAAGGTTTCAACTTTAACACTTAACCCCCTTATCATCATTTACAAATACTACTCATGCTAATTAATCATTTTTCAACTCAAATAATTTTATTAAATATTTTAATAGATCAAGTAAGTCTTTTAAAATAATCCCACTAACACAAATTAAATTATAAAATAATATTCTGCGAAAAATTTATATGAAATTGGGACGGGTCGTCACACATGGCAAAAGTATTATTGTACTCTGATCTGATCAAAGTGATAAATATTTGAGCCTTGGACTTTATGAGAATTCTGCAGAAGGTCTGCAGAATAAGAAAACAGAATCTGGGAACAACTACCGTACGGCTACAATTTAGGCGCACGCCTAGTACTGAGCCGTACGGCCCCTGTTTACAAAAACCTGCAGATTGTCTGTAAACTGTTGTTTTTCGCCTTATGATAAGTCAAAGATGATCTTTAATTAACCCTCTGGATTATATGCTGGAAACAGCTGCGCTTACACTAAATTGAAATTCGTCTAAGGAGGTTCAACTGATACCATATGAGATATGGAATGAAAGAAAATTTGGTTTGTCTTTTATAACGATTTGTGACGTGATACTTTTGAGAAAAGTGTTGTCTTGGAAAAAATCACACCCAAATCTAATTAATGTATTTTATGGGATATCTTAATGATATTGATTTTACACCCTTTAATGAGTACAAATTGTTTGTTACTCAAAGTAGTATTTTCTAGATAAATCGTTTATCTCTAAAGAACTAGTGGGAGGAAAATGTATCTCGAAGAGTTCGAGACCCAGAAAATAACATAGAACCTAAGATGGAAGTTGAACAAAGTTTCACAAGGAGTTGTGGAAATTCGTTCAATTATACACAAGATATTTGCATACATGATAGGATACTATCTATAACAAAAAATATTGATTTCTCGTAATAGAAAGTAATTAGAAAGATTTCATTGCGAATGATTGACCTATAACCTATCAAGATACAAAATCCGCTCCGAATTTAGATAAATGAGTTGGAGTCATAAAATCTAAAAAGTTCAGTCCATGTATCATAATCAAGTTTACAACTTGATTGTTCTACCCTAAAGCTTAAAAACCAAAGGATAGAAAATGAGTTTTCTTGGAGAAACAGTCATGGATCACAAGGTGCATATTGATAAAGCACGACTAATTGAGTAAAGTTAATTCATAATGTCGATTATGAATAAACTTTATCACCCGTAGTCATGCTTGAGGATATTAGAATTATAATTGTCATGACCTCATATTTTGAATATGAAATATGACAAATGGATGTCAAAACTAAATTCCTTAACAGGAACTTACTTTAGGATGTGTTTGATACAACCTAAAAGTTTTGATCCATAAAATTCTAATAAAATATGCAAGTTGCAGAAACCCATGAGATGGATTGAAGCAAACTACTTGGAGTGAAATTTCATTTTGATGAAGTATTCAAAGGGTTTGAATTCATCAAAGATGAAACTTGTGATTACAATAAATTTAGTGGGAGCATAATATTATTCCTAGTCATATATATGTAGTTGACATATAACTCATTTTGAAAGAGTTTCTAAATGAAAGACTTGGATAAAGCCGCCTATATCCTTGGAATTTAGATTTATGGAGATAAATCTAAAATGTTGATTGGTTAAAGTCAAGGTACTAATAAAAACAAGATAGTGAAAATTTCACTATACAAGACTCTTGGAGAGGTTATTTGCAAAAGTTTAATGGCATTAGTCTTTGCAAGATTTATTCTTACTAGAAGACTAATGAGCAAGAGTACATGATTAGGATTCCATATGCTTCGGCAATTGGATCTATCATGTAAGCCATGTAAATGTACTAAGGTCGGACGTCTCATATACTTGGAGTATGATGAGATAATACCAATCAGATTCTAGTGGAAGTCACTAGCTAAGAAATATCCTTATGTTCTTGAGAAGAACCAAAGGATGCATTCTTGATCTTTAATGGAATATAAGATGATCTTGTAATGGTTACATAGATGCATTCTTACAAAACAACGAAGATAAATATTGCAGTATAAATACACGTTTACGCTTAATAATGGTGTTAGAAGAGTTCTAGATGGACCATTACTATTCTACAAAAGGTTGAGTACTTAGTGGCATGAGATGCAACTAGAAAACTGTTTTGATTTAGACACTAAATTGGTAAACTAGAAATCGTTTCTAGTATCACTAATTTAATGTACCTTCATTGTGCTAATAATTGTTATTACACAATCCAAGGCGCTAATGTTTTATCTAAACATATACTCAGATGTTTCTATCTTACTCGAGAAATCGTCTAAGATGGGAGATGTCAAAATATGCAAAATACCTTATGATAATAACAAGGATGATCATCCTACACAAGCTCGCTTGCAATTATGATGGAGATCATAACTAAGCTCAATGGGTATTGGATACACGTTGATTAGACCTAGTGCAAGTGGGAGATTATTGGATATTATGCCCTAGGCCCTTGAGAAAGGCCTATGCGTTATATCATAGCATCATTGTTATAAGAGATAATAAACCCGATTATTATATCTTTTGCATGTTTACTATAATGATCATTTTCCTTAGCACTTATGAAGGGCTAGTATGAGTTTAATGGATAATCATATGATGATTATAGAGCATAGGATGCGGATTAAACTTGTGGGTACATGTTGGAGAACAAGTACTGGATAGACCCGTTATGAGATTTATGTCATGGTCAAATATCATAATTAAATCTCATAATAGTTATATCATTTATCCTTAGACATGAGATTATCATAGTCTTCCACATGATGAACATTATGTTTGACGTACTCAAACGCTACCTCTATCTGGGTGGTTCTAAAGGCTACGATTGGCATAATCGGATTCATGTAGGGAAGAATGATAAGTCAAGATGGGATTTGTCCCATTCTCAAGAGAGATATCTGCTTGGGCACTCGATGAGTGAGATTGATAATAGTGTACGGCTGTACCCAAATGAATTGAAGTGTTCAATGTTATTTGCTCATATCAATCTACTCGGGATCGAGAAAACATTGGACAACATAAGTTGACCAAGACCATGACTTATGTCCAATATGATATCGTGTGACAAAGGGATTGTGATATGTTCTATAAGGTTTTTAAAGTTATATTAATTGGGTAGTCATAATGGCTTGCTAGAGTCCGTTTATGACTTACGGGTTTTGACTGGTTCGAACTCGTTGCCAACATAGTATAATCCTATTGGGTCACACACAATAGAACGAATTAGAAAAGACAAAAAATCTGGGAAAAATAGATGGCCACCATACGGCAGTGTTGATAGCGTACGGCTCCTGTTGAGCTGTACGGCAGCCTCCGCGTAACTGGCCAGTCTGTTCAGTTTTCTTGTACGACAAGGAATCCCGATCCCAAACGGAATTAGGTCAAACCCTTATATATGATATACAGCCGGGTTTGACAGCCTCTAATGGTGATTTTAGAAATCATAAACAATTGTTTTAGAAACAATAAATTATAGAGAGGTATGATTATTTACATTGAGATTCATGATCGTCAAAGTACAATAATCAATCAAGCAAAATAATTCCTACGAAGAAACCGTTTCTTCATCAAGACTTGGGTCTAGCAATCCAGATCAAAAAGGTGTTCTTGATATCTGTTCGACATGTGGATACCGATGGAGGGTGTTTCCTTTAGCACCTTAAAGTCCGTGTTCATGGATTCGATCTTCAAGGGTATGTCTTCTTTCATCTTGTATTTAATTTAATCAACATGCACGGATCTGGGCTCTTGGGTGTTTGATTTTATCTGTTTATTCCGCTGCGCATGATGTATCAAAACCCAACAATAATTGTATCATTTAGGGTTAGAAGAGGAATATCAGAGTGTGGAGAAGATTCGTAATTGAGGATATTTAAAATAGCATGAGTTACCTCAGTTTTGGCTGTCTTCCAATTTTGTTGGTAGAATTCTGCAGTGTAGCCATCAGGACCAGGGGATTTGAGCTTGCTAAGCTAGAAAACTGCGGCTTTATAAGTACCCCGATCCGGATCACTATTCTCAAATAATCAAATTGAGGAGTTAAGGGGTTAGTTAGGACTTAATTGGGTCATTATAATGTTCAAAGGGTGTTTTAGGCATTAATTAAAATTATTTTGGAAAGGGAGGGACCTGATGGTAATTTTTAGAAAGCCAGGACCATGAGTAAATTCCCCACAAAGCCCATAAGGACTTTGTGAGAATTTTCAAAAATTGCCAAAAAGAATGGAACGGTCGCGCATGCCATGTGCGTTTTTCTCCTGGAGGGCCAGCTGACAACCAGCGCCACGCGTCCCCTCCTCACTCGCCCAGCCGCCAGCGCCATTCCCCTTGTACCCCGGTGAGCCTCACGCGCCAGACAAGCCCCCCCATCTGCCTCGCTCTGATTGGTCCGTCATCCAACCCTTGTCTCCCTCACCCTCACATCCCCACGCGTCACCCTCCCATTGGTCCTTCACCCCACTTGTGTCACCCACACACCCCTTTCTAGAAAGTCAATTCTCAGCCTATTTCATACCCGAAAATACACCATTTTATGCACAAAAATGACCCAATTTCAACCCAATTTGTGACCAAAGAATATCCTATTTTTGCTTAGCCCCTAAGCAAGTAACAAGCAATAGTTGAAGTGCCAAAATGTAACTTTAATTTGTAAACAAGCCCCCCATCCATGCTATAAATAGAGAGGTCATCCTCTCTCATTTGAGGAAGAATTCTCTCCTAAAGTTACTCTCTAAAATTTTCCTCTCTCCAAAAATTGAGTGATTTTCTTTGTGAAAGATGGTGGTCAATCCATGTTAAGTAAGATCTTAAAGTCCAAGATCTCTAAGTGAAGAAGAAAAGAAGGCAAACTTGGGTCAATCAATTAATGATTTACCCCAAGCTTGCTTAAAGGTTGAATCTTTACTTTATTGTCATCTTTAATTTTAAGTATTTACTCTATTGTCATCTTTAATTTCAAGTATTTACTTTATTGTCATCTTTAATTCCAAGCATTTACTTTTATTGTCATCTTTAATTTAAAGTATTTACTTTTATTGTCATCTTTAATTTCAAGTCTTTATTTATTCATGTAATCTTTATATAACTTGGATCCAAATATCCACATGATCCTACAAGCTTCATCTTGCACTTCAATAGTGCATTAAAATGATGAACTAAGTGGAGATGAGATTTGTTACATTTAAAGTCTTAATCTTTAATGTTTATTTCCATTTAAAAGTCTTTATTTCAAATCTTTTCTTGTTTATCTTACTTGGATGATAAAGCCACAATCTTTATTCATCAAAGTAATGATTTGTCCAAGAAAAGCTTTTATTTATTTTAATCTTATAATGATTACTTTACTTGGATGATAAAGTTGACCATCTTTATTCATCCAAGTTACGGTTCTATCCAAGTAAAGGTATTATTGTCATTATTCTCCAATGATTGCTCAAACCATGGCCTTGACCTTGGTCTTGGTTATTCTTACATGGGTTTGATGCATAGGATGACCAAGATTGTCCCTTTAAAGTATCAAAAAAACAAAAAGGCATTAACATTATATTTTACTTGGACGAACATTATATTTTGTCTCTTTAAAGTATCAAAAAAACAAAAGGGCATTAACATGCCTACATTTTATTTCCAAAATCACCTTCTAAAGATTACATTTATTTTACTTGGATGAACATTATATTTTGTCTCTTTAAAGTATCAAAAAAACAAAAGGGCATTAACATGCCTACATTTTATTTCCAAAATCACCTTCTAAAAACAAGTCGGTTTCTCCCGTTTTCAAAATACACACACACACACTTGCACATCTTTTGGTCAACAAACTTAGGGAGACTCGGTTTTTTCCGAGACACTTTGGGTGAACTACCAGTTAAGTTCTTCCCAAAGCGTAACCTGACCTCCGAATCCTTTGTCTCTAACCATTTTTCGTTAAAGTTAAAACTAACGTGGCGACTCCGTTTTTCGTTAAAGTACCGTGTTTGATTCTCGAGGGAACTATTTCCATTTCCCGCGGGTATCTTACAGTGGCAACTCTGCTGGGGAATAAACTTCTTGCAAACTTCTTTTTAAAAGCTTTGGGGGCACTTTTGTGTGGGTCAAACTCCAGTCCCCGTTTGTTGACTTTGTGCTTATTTTGTGTGTTTTATGTTTCTGTTTTGATTTTTGGGAGTGAAACTGTTCTGGAAACGCAACAAACTGGGGTTTGATGATCAGAAGTTGAAAATTTGCAAATATAATGGAGCTACTGCTCTAGCCGTACGGCTAGTTTGGCTGGGCCCACAGAATGCTTCAAGCTAACAATTTTGTGCAGGGCAGAAGCATTCTGATGGTTCCTTTGCGTTTCTTCTTGTCCAGGTTCCATTTACAGCCTCTACTTGTGCACTCTTGCCTTCTTTTTCTTAGCCAAAAATGGATTTTCAAAGCTTGATTATGCACAAATTGTTGGACATAAAATTTTGGGTTTTCAAAGCCTCATTGTGCATAACCCTTTTCGTGAAAGTTCGGTTTTTCAAATCCTTTTTGTTGTGCACAACCTTTTTTCACAAATGATTTTCAAAAGGTTGTTGTTCTTGTTGTAAAAATTTTAGTTTCAAAAACCTTTTGTTGTGCACAACCTTTCCATGTACAAAATTTTGATTCTTGCTTGTTCGTATCTTGGCTTCATTCCTTGTGCAAATTACATGTTCATCATTTTGTTCATATATTGCTCTTTCATGTTCATGACATTAAAATGAACCAAAAATTTATATTTTAACTCAAAAGGGAACATGGAAGACTTCACACAACGCGCACTCGACCTTGTGCACGTTCCAAAAACCCTTAAAACCTGGGATGAATGCCACGATGCAGCTTGATTAGTGCTCTTGTGCCCTTCTCGCGCGCACGGGTCCATTCCACCTCCCCTTTCGAGACGAGTCAACCACACATGTCTGTGACACACAAATACCGTGACCATGGTTGGTTTTTAGTCTAGCTCACGTCATCACGTAATACGTGTCCAAGGCTAATTATGGCCGAGTTAACGCCCGAGTCACGACTCCTTGTGAAAGCAAGTGTGACCAAGGTCATCTTTGACCCAGTCCTTGACTTATGCGCTAATTTTAACCATAATTAACCGAAGTCATGTATTAAGGATAGGATGACACCGCGTCATTAAGCTCGAGTGCTTGAACCATCCTAATCATCTTTAAGCCCAAGGCTAAGGTCCGAGATCCCATATTAAAATGAGGTCATGCCGAAATTTTGTTGGAGCGTTAAGTCAATCTTAACCTTAACCGGGGCTTAACTATGATAAGAATGGCCCACACATTAGAACTTTGTGATGCACTAGACCCTAGGTTTGGTTCTTTCGGTGGAAGCTGCGTGCCTTATAGGATCCTCGCCCGGGATAGTCCGTCCTTGGGAGCGTGCAATACAGGTGAAAAATGAGGGGTCTATAGACGTAGTAATGGCCTCCACTGATCCAGGGTTTAGAGTAGTTGCGAAAAATAAGAGAAATCTTTTCCAACCATTTAGGAATAAAAATGTGTTTTAAGTAAACTTGAACGGATAATTAATTGCGCCTTGCATGAATTTTCCCCGTTTTGACTTCTCGTCTTTGACACATTGCATTCTTTTGCTAACAAGCGTCACTTCGCTAAATCTTTGGATGGATCCCCGTTATCCTCCAAAATTCCCGTTAAATCCCTAGGCGTTGTCCCCTAAGAACCCGTTAAGTCCTTGAAAGATCTCCGAGACACCCGTCAATCTTTGGATGAATCCCTGTTATCCTCCAAAATTCCCGTTAAATCCCTAGGCGTTATCCCCTAGGAACCCGTTAAGTCCTTGGAAGATCTTCGAGACACCCGTCAATCTTTGGATGGATCCCCGTTATCCTCCAAAATTCCCGTTAAATACCTAGGCGTTGTCCTCTAGGAACCCCCCGTTAAGTCCTTGGAAGATCTCCGAGACACCCTTCAATCTTTGGATGGATCCCCATTATCCTCCAAAATTCCCGTTAAATCCCTAGGCGTTGTCCCCTAGGAACCCGTTAAGTCCTTGGTAGATCTCCGAGACACCCGTCAATCTTTCGATGGATCCCCGTTATCCTCCAAAATTCCCATTAAATCCTTAGGCGTTGTCCCTTAGGAACCCGTTAAGTCCTTGGAAGATCTCCGAGACACCTGTCAATCTTTGGATGGATCCCCGTTATCTTCCAAAATTCCCGTTAAATCCCTAGGCGTTGTCCCCTAGGAACCCGTTAAGTCTTTGGAAGATCTCCGAGACACCCGTCAATCTTTGGATGGATCCCTGTTATCCTCCAAAATTCCCGTTGAAACCCTATGAATAGTCCCCTAGGTCCCCGTTAAGATTCCCTTTGAAACCCTAGGCGTTGTCCCCTAGGTCCCCGTTAAGATTCCCGTTGAAACCCTAGGCGTTGTCCCCTAGGTCCCCGTTGAGATTCCCGTTGAAACCCTAGGCATTGTTCCTTAGGTCCCCGTGAAGATCCCCGTTAAATCCCTAGGAATAGTCTCCTAGGAAGTCAGTCAAGTCCTTGGATGGATCCCCGTTATCCTCCAAGAAGTCAGTCATGTTCACCTTTTCCTCTTAGAATTCCAAACCCGTTCGAACTACGGTGACCTGAGCCTCTCATCGCGTGGGACCCCCTCCCTCATGGTGAGGGGAACGTAGGCAACTTCAGCCCGGTCAAATATCCCAAAATAGAGACACGTGCGTCTTTGGCTCAAACACTCATCCAATTTTTACCCGAGTCTAAACTACTTCTTTTTTCCCGCCGTAGCAAGAATGAAGTGGAAAAAAGCACCATGTCACCGCCTGTTCAGCATTGAGTCTGATAGTACCTCAGCCACTACAACTTCTCCAATCCGGTACCTCGGAATGACCAACTCAAAGGAAAGTAGTTAGGAGAGTGATGCCGCAGATAATCAGGACAGTCCAACCAAGGAAGAGTTGCTCCAAGCTTTAGAAGCCTCCAGGGCTCGGGAAGAGATTACCAGGAAACACCACGAAAAAGCACGGGATCAGTTTGTTGAGTCAATGTGACAGAAGGGTGTTAAGGTTTTGTTTCAAACTGATGGGTCCTTCATTGAAGTTCCTGACCACGAGGAAGAGGTCGAAGTCACGCAACCTCCAAATTGCGACAAAATTCCACCCCCTTAATCGGGCGAAAATACCGAGTCCCCTCATTCTCTACCTCAACATACCATCACTCAAAGCTTACCTCCCACTCAAGATCCCTACACTCGCCTCACCCCGGATCCAACATTCCCTATGGGTTACCTCCCATGAATCCCCAAATACAATACACTCAAAATGCCCATGTCTCACCCTTTACACCGGTCATGCCTCAACCATCACTCCCACGATATCTCCCTAATTACACCTTCCCGGTTCGAGATCGCCAATCGAATCCCAAGAACTCAGTCACCATATGTGGGTACTCGATCAACCATTGGATCCCATGATGACCCGTATCAGCTCTACAATCCAAGACCTTTTGGACCACAAGCTCTTTGCATGCCTCCGATGTATATTCCTGTAAGCAACCGAGGTTATGAGTATGCCTACACCCACACGCCTCCATAGAATCCTCATGTTGCACCTCAGTCGGGTAGGTTATTGGGAAAGAGAAAGCAAATTGAATATAAGGAACCCCTTATCTCGAGCAGCGGTAATTCTCATCACCACCACACTTCGGTCAAAGGTAAAGGAAAATCTAAACGCCAACCCAAACCCCACTTCATAAGGTTTGAGGATTTCGGAATGCCCATAAGCAAGGTATTTGAGGGATTGGTTAAGCAAGGCCTCGCAAATCCTTTTGTCAACTTCCAACCCAAAAACCCTGAGAGGTACCTCGATGTTAACAAAAGGTGTGCTTTCCAAAATTGCCATGGGCACAATATTGATAAGTGCTCTGTTGTGAAACGTATCATTCTAGATTTGATTGAGCAGGTAAAGCTTGAACACCCCCACGCCCCCGATACAGCCAACGACCCGAGTATCAACATGCTTGAATTCGTGGAATCCAATCCCGTGACATCCCTCAAGTTCAGAACCCTGGGGATTGACGTGAAGGAAAAATGGAGTGGTGTCTGCCCCAAGGAAAATGAGTTCCTAGTTGATGAAGTTGTTAATATTGAAATGGGAAAGACTGATTTGGAAAATTTGACAAAATTAGTGTCTAAGGTGGTGGTTCCTAAAATCAGCAAAGCCGGAGTGACGGAAGACGTTTGGAAAAGGTCAGTGGCACAGAAAATGTCTGAAGGGCTAAATGCCCCGGGTTAGGAAATGAATGGTGCTGTAGTTGCCATAGCAGAGGATGAAGTTTCGAAACCCCTTCCATCAACCTCCCCTTCGGAAGAATCAAAATCCATTGTTGGGATGTGTGATAATCCCTTAAGAAAATATATCTGTTAGGTTTAGTCTTGACTCCCCAGTTGATGCCATGTGGTGACCATTCTGAATCCATTGTCAGATTTTCTTAATAATAAGATTATTATTATTGCCTTGTTGAAAGTTTACATAAAAAATGTGTGCGAGTCTTTCACTCAAAGCAAACGTGTGTCTTTCAAAAAAAAATGGAGATCAAGTTTTTCCTAAAATAAAAGATCAGGTTTTTCCTAAAAGACTAATCCGCTAATGAAGCGTTCTTCTCAAATCCCGGTTATAATTTCACCTTGAGGTTTAATATGCTAAATTCCTTTGTGGTCTTGTCCATTGGAAACATTGACCAAGGAATCCACATCTGAATTGGCGTCCGAGACAACCGTCCACATGAACAACAAGATCAAAAGGTTGGAGCACCGTCTGCAACAAGGGGCCCGTGCTTCGGAAGCCTAAAAGCGGCTACATCAAATGGAGATTCGTACCTTCGTCGAGTGCCATGCACAAAGGCTACGTACCTTGAAAGGAAATCACTACAAGGAGATGGCCAAAGCAAACTCCCAACTCATGAGTAGACGAATACGGCAATTACAACGCCAAGCCAAGTGGAGACCTCGCGACATCTTTCCCGACGACATGGAACCCGAGTTCCCCGTGGAAGACATGGAATATGCCGCCGACAACCCCTCCAACAATTGAGGAAGAAAATGGATTATCGTGCTTCATGGGAGCCCATCCCTAAAAAAAAAAAAAAAAAAAAAAGGTCTTCCAGCCTCGTAGGATCTAGACTTTCACCAAAGTCCGTCTTGGACCGTGTCTCTTTATTTTTACAAAGGTCCACACTTGGGACATGTCTGTATAAAGTTATCTAAATAAAAGAGTCATTTTCATTCTCTTCTCTCTAGACTTGAGACATTATTTGCAATATACATTTACTCTTGAAATTGCCTTGCTTGTTATTATCAATTGATTGCTACGTCCCTAAAATGATGAATTGACTTCTAAGCATACTAGTCAATGACGACTCATTAAGGATGAATGGACCTGTTAGGTATGCTTATTTCTTAACCCTCCGAATTTATGTTAGAATTGATTGATACCATCACCTAAGTATATTTTATGGACTTTAGGATCCTATGTAAGAAGTTTAATAGTTTAATTTTTAGTTAACTCCACTTTTTAGAATAGGCTTAGTGGTTAGGGCTTATGCTTAGAATTGAGGTTTCAATTACTGAAGACCAAGTATAATGCGCAGGACATTTCATGCGCAGAGCATCACTTGCTTATTTTCCATGCGCAGAACATTATCTGCTCCCTTTCATGTGGAGAACAACACTTGCTTAGTTTCCATGAGCAGAACGTCTGCACATTCTTTATACGCATGGCTTCTATGAGCAGAGCAAATTAACTTGGTCCTTATGCTTATCTTTCAACAACCTCATATTCTTGAAGCTTGGAAAGCGCTTATACTTATTTTCAAGATTTGAAGAAGACCAAGGAGCAAGCATGAAGACCATGTACAAATCATCATCTGCGCATCGATCACTTGCGCATTCTCCTATGCGTAGCACCCATCTGCGCAACTCAATGCGCATGGCTTTCATGTGCGCGCAGATTTGCCTTAGTCAATTCTCTCATTTCCTGACCTCATTCTAGAAGCTTGGAAAGCGTCAAGTCAAGCTACGCTTTTTGGAATGAGCCAAAGTACCGATGTGTACATACGACAAAACAAGCACACTCATCATACACATGGATGTAGAGACGCGCCTCAGTTTGAAATTCAAAATGAAGACAGCTATCATCCTTCTAGAAGAAGTTTGAAGTTTGTCCACTTTCTCTGTCTCCAACGGCTATAAAGGACACCTGCGCGCCAATCACATTGTGCCAGCTCATCGTCCTTGCTCAGAGCTTCAATGGCTAGTTTTTGAAGCTCCTCTATAAATAGCCCTGCTCTTCCTCATTTCCAAGCTGCTTGAGTTTTTGCTTCTAAAGAGAAACTTTGAAGATTTGAAGATTGCTTGCATATTTCCAAAATTCTCAAGATCAACCTTCGTACCTTCATACTTAACCAAGCCTAGATCCTATAAGCCTTGTATTACCCAGAATTCTTTGTGCTCTTCATCTCATAGATTCTTAGAGCCCAGAATTTCTGACACACACACACACCTCTTGAAGCTTTGATCATTTAGATCTAACTTCTTGAGATACACCGGTTTAGTCTAGGATTTGCTCTTCATAGAATAGATTTTGATTTGAGTTTTGATTCTTTGTAATCTTGTAAAAGCTCCTCATATCAATATAAATCTCATCGTTAGAAATCCAAGACTAACCATCTTGGTAGAGGACGTAGATCTTTCTGATCGAACCTCTCCAAATAGCTTGTCTCATTACTTTGCTTTTCATTCTACATTTAAGCTTTTCTGATATATTGATTTTTTGATCTTTATAGATTGTCTTGCACTGTTTCAATTGTGTTTGTTTGCTTTCTGCCTTAGAACATTTTTGCGCCTCTCTTTAAGCCAAACTTAATGCGTGCGTTTTACACTCCTGAGCATATACCTGCGCATCAGTGATTGCTTTAAGTTTCCGCTATGCATTTCACACTCTCATTGCGCGCTATACTTAGCCAAAATTAGTGCTGTGCGCATTTGCCATTAATTTACAAAAGGGTTTGAAAAGAATTTCAAAACGCTATTCACCCCCCTCTAGCGATTTTCATACCCTTGTTGCCCATTTGGGACCAACAGGACCTAACACAAATGAAAAATGCTAAATGCAAACAATTAATCTTGAGTTGAATAAATGTTGTGATCAATTGGCATGAAGAGACCATTAATGGCAAGCCTTCCTCTATACACATCCCCAGTACACATTTCCCGATACACAACCCGATACACCTTTCCTATACAAATTCTTGATGCATATCAAAGGCATCCCAAGACAATGAAAAAGCAAGGATGTTGTTGCTCGACCACTAAGATTCGACCGTGATCGCACGTGCGCAACCAAGCAAAGGACTTCCCGGAGCTTCAAAAGCTAAAGTGAGAAGTGACGGACATTCCACCAAGGGGATACAAATGAGCCAATGTCAAAGATAGCAAGTAAAAAAAAAAGAAAGAAATATGAGAAGAAAGAAAAGAAATGAATAACAGAAAGAAGGAAAGGAAATGAATATATGCGAAAAGGGAGTCTGCCTGAAAAGCTCACCAAGTTCACTGCAAAAGTCCACCTCAAAGAACATCCCGAGGAGTTCACCGCAAAGCAAAACGATCTACATCATCAAAGCAACAACATCCTTCAAAAGGACACCAACTTCGACAAAAGACGATCCACCGCCGAACTACGGCGACCTGAGCTCCTCAAACTGAAGGGAACGTAGGCAACAACCATCAAACCTCGGTCCTCTCAAAATAACCAAGTTCTCTTCCCACGGTCCCATCAATGAACAACTCCCCCTAAACACATTCTCCTCCCGATCTTGCCATTGATCGAATCTTAATCTTAAGTGATCACAACATTTATACATGTTAAGGCTAATTGCTTGCTATAATCTTGACTTAATGACAAACATGGCCCATTCAAGCAATCATTTGATGATATTAACTAAGGCAAATTTCAAATGTCTCAACAAGTCTTCTTCTCTACATCTTAGGAAAGAGCTAAACACTTGTATTCTGTTAAGCAAGGGCTTCCTCCCATTTCATGATACATTGCTCAAAGAGCTCATCAACATAAAGGGACTCTCTCCCAAATAAAATGCCCTTGCAAGTTTCCTCCAAGAAAAATACTTTGAGTACCCGTTCTATCGAGTCGGCTGGATCACTCATAAAAAAAGGCACCAAAAAAGTAGCCCGCTAGGTCGAAAACCCGCAAGGGCGGCTTAGGCAAAAAATAGGGTGTGCCATAAAAGACGCAAAAGAGATGCCCGCTAGGTTGAAAACCCGCAAGGGCGGCCTAGGCAAAAGAAAGGGTGCGCCATGAAAAAGGGATGGGTTCCTAACCTCACTTCAAAGGTCATATTGGGGCTACCCTGACATCAGTGACCACAAGGATATGGGGCTACCTCCATATCAACGACCACAAGGTATTGGGGCTACCTCCACATCAACGACGACAAAGACATTGGGCTACCCCGACATCAACAACCACAAGGACATGTGGCTACCTCCACATCGACAACAACGAAGGCATGGGGCTACCACGACATCAACGATAACAAGGACATAAGGCTACCTCAACATCAGCGACAAAGAACACATTGGGGCTGTCCCTACATCGGCGGCAAATGGATTTCCTACCATTTTGACGAATGGACAAAATCCAAAGGACTTTATGCATAACAAACCTCACGGTTAAGTTAAAATAAAAAATTTGGCTAAAATACTTTGTTAAAAGATTTTCCTTTAGAAATAAGCGTTTCTAAATTTGCCCATTTGGCATCATTTGTCAAAAATAATATTTCAAGCAAAATGCTTTTGATCTCCCCTCAAAATGATTTTTCCAAAGTCTTGGACTTTTGCGTCCACAATGTGTCTTAAAGGTCGCCCCTAGGCTCTCCCCGGCGTCAAGAAAGTGTGTCAACCATCCCGTAGAGTAGTGTTGACCAAATCAAGCCTTTGACCCAGAGTGGTCATTTTAGGTTCAAGCCTTTGTCTCGGGCGTCCTTAGTGGGACATAAGACCAATTTTCCCATCAAACTCCCCAAAGGTGGAGTTGACCCAAATCAAGCCTTGACTCAGAGTGGTCATTTTAGGTTCAAGCCTTTGTCCCGGCCGTCCTTAGTGGGACGCAAGACCATTTTTCCCGTCAAACTCCCCAAAGGTGGAGTTAACCCAAGCTAAGCCTTGACCCAGAGTGGTCATTTTAGGTTCAAGCCTTTGTCTCGACCGTCCTTAGTCGGACGTAAGACCAGTTTTCCCGTCAAACTCCCCAAAGGTGGAGTTGACCCAAGTCAAATCTTAGTCCCCCAGAGTGGTCATTTTAGGTTAAGAAAACCTTAGTCCCCCAGAGTGGTCGTTTTAGGTTAAGAAAACCTTTGTCCCCTGGAGTGGTCGTTTTAGGTTAAGAAAACCTTAATCCCCCAGAGTGGTCGTTTTCGGTTAAGAAAACCTTTGTACCCCAGAGTGGTCATTTTAGGTTAAGAAAACCTTTGCCCGGCAGTCCAAAATAACGTAAGACCATCCTTTTAGTCAACCCTCCCTGTAGAGCTAAGTTGACCAAATCCCGGTAGTCCAAAATGACGTAAGACCATCCTTTTAGTCAACCCTCCCCGTAGAACCAAGTTGACCAAATCCCGACAGTCCTTAGTTGGACGTAAGACCAAAGCCGTGTCTAGGAGAGAATGACAGATATTCCCCTACACCCTATGAGAGAATGACAGATATTCCCCTACACCTTAGGAGAGAATGATAGATATTCCCCTACACTTTAGGAGAGGATGACAGATATCCACCTAGCCCTTAGGTTTGAGACGCCAAGTTCCTCAACTGACCTTGAACGGTCACCCTTAGGTTTGAGACGCCAAGTTCCTCGCCCGACCTCAATGGTCACCCTTAGGTTTGAGATGCCAAGTTCCTCGCCCGACCTCAACGGTCACCATTAGGTTTGAGTAGCCTTAAAATCTCTCACCCCAGAACTACGACCGGCTTGATTCCCTCGGATAGGGATACGTAGGAATCATTTACAGATAAGGGTCCAGCCACTTGCCGAGGGGCTCTGTAAGTACCCCAATCCGGATCACTATTCTCAAATAATCAAATTGAGGAGTTAAGGGGTTAGTTAGGACTTAATTGGGTAGTTATAATGTTCAAAGGGTGTTTTAGGCATTAATTAAAATTATTTTGGAAAGGGAGAGACCTTATGGTAATTTCCAGAAAGCCAGGACCATGGGTAAATTCCCCACAAAGCCCAAAAGGACTTTGTGGGAATTTTCGAAAATTGCCAAGAAGAATGGAACGGTCGCGCAAGCCATGTGCGTTTTTCTCCTGGAGGGCGATCCGACAACCAGCGCCACGCGTCCCCTCCTCACTCGCCCAGCCGCCAACGCCACGCCCCTTGTCCCCCGGTGAGCCTCACGCGCCAGGCAAGCCCCCCCATCTGCCTCGCTCTGATTGCTCTGTCATCCAACCCTTGTCTCCCTCACCCTCACATCCCCACGCGTCACCCTCCCATTGGTCCTTCACCCCACTTGTGTCACCCACACACCCCTTTCTGGAAAATCAATTCTCAGCCTATTTCATACCCGAAAATACATCATTTTGTGCACAAAAATGACCAAATTTTAACCCAATTTGTGACCAAAGAATATTCTATTTTTGCTAGCCCCTAAGCAAGTAACAAGAAAATAGTTGAAGGGCCAAATGTAACTTTAATTTGCAAACAATCCCCCCATACATGCTATAAATAGAGAGGTCATCCTCTCTCATTTGAGGAAGAATTATCTCCTAAAGTTACTCTCTAAATTTTCCTCTCTCCAAAAATTGAGTGATTTTCTTTGTGAAAGATGGTGGTCAATCCATGTTAAGTAAGATCTTAGAGTCCAAGATCTCTAAGTGAAGAATAAAAGAAAGGCAAACTTGGGTCAATCAATTAATGATTTACCCCAAGCTTGCTTAAAGGTTGAATCTTTACTTTATTGTCATATTTAATTTCAAGTATTTATTTTATTGTCATCTTTAATTTCAAGTATTTACTTTATTGTCATCTTTAATTCCAAGCATTTACTTTTATTGGCATCTTTAATTCCAAGTATTTACTTTTATTGTCATCTTTAATTTCAAGTCTTTATTTATTCATGTAATCTTTATATAGCTTGGATCCAAATACCCACATGATCCTAAAAGCTTCATCTTGCATTTCAATAGTGCATTAAAATGATGAACTAAGTGAAGATGGGATTTGTTACATTTAAAGTCTTAATCTTTAATTTTTATTTCCATTTAAAAGTCTTTATTTCAAATCTTTTCTTATTTATCTTACTTGGATGATAAAGCCACAATCTTTATTCATCCAAGTAATGATTTCTTACTTGAATGATAAAGCCACAATCTTTATTCATCCAAGTAATGATTTGTCCAAGAAAAGCTTTTATTTATTTTAATCTTGTAATGATTACCTTACTTGGATGATAAAGTTGACAATCTTTATTCATCCAAGTTATGGTTCTATCCAAGTAAAGGTATTATTGTTATTATTCCCCAATGATTGCTCAAACCATGGCCTTGACCTTGGTCTTGGTTATTCTTACATGGGTTTGATGCATAGGATGATCAAGATTGTCCCTTTTGACTTTACTAGCCTTTTCCATGGCTATGTAAAAGTCCGTCCCTAAAAAATACCTTTATTTTACTTGGATGAACATTATATTTTGTCTCTTTAAAGTATCAAAAAATCAAAAGGGCATTAACATGCCTACATTTTATTTCCAAAATCACCTTCTAAAAACAAGTTGGTTTCTCCTGTTTTCAAAATACACACACACACACTTGCACATCTTTTGGTCAACAAACTTAGGGAGACTCGTGTCGCGCCCCGGAAATTCCAAAAATCCATAAATATAAAATTTACAATATACATCTCAAAAATGCTAAATACCAAACCGGGCGCGTGAATTCAACTTATAAAACCAATACCAACAAACAACACCTCAACGAGATTATAACTCGGAGACTAGAAATAAACGCGGAAGCAAGAACAACTATTAATAATATAAATACCCAAAGGACAACAATATTTACATAACACTGGGCGACTACGATCCCTCAACAAAATACATAAAGGCTCCGGAGTGCAACTACCCCAAAGAAGGTCAACCTGCCCAGAAGATTCCCGTTACAACGGACCTTACGACGCTACCACTTGCTTTCCTGGGGGGGGGTTAAGGAAAAACAAAGATAGAAATAAACGGGGTGAGATAAAATCTCAGTAAGCTACTAAATGCAACTAGGTGTCATGCTATCATGAACAGTAATATAACAATAAGCATTCTCCATAAACAATCACTTAACAACAAATGAGAGGCTCCCTATCGCCAACCGTCCCATACCGGTTGGAAATAACGACCAGCTCATCATGCAGCACATAAAGCTGAAATAAACACGTAACAAAGGATACTGAGCCAAGGTTTCACCAAACGGATATAACAAAGAAGCCTCTGCGCAGAACCAACCAATCAATCAATCTTCGTAGTAGCACAAACGGCTGAAGATAAGAACCCGGTCAGAACCAACCAATCAATCCATCAACCATAGCAGCATAACAGCTGAAGAGAACCTCGGACAGAACCGACAAATTAATCACTCAACCAATCTTCGTAGTAGCATAAACAGCTGAAGATCACAATCCCGGTACCGGAACCAAGAACAACAAGGGGACGATGACACACAGTCAAAGCCCAAAACCAATAGCTATAATGCTCACAAAGGGGCTAGCTCATCTAACATCCAAGGCCAATCTGGAGGAGGGTAATAATGGGGAAAAACAATGGTCAAGAATTATAATGGACTCAGCTCATTGCCATTATAATCTTTCGCATCGCCCGAAACACATAAATACCAGCTGGACTTTCAAATAAATGCTAAGTAATAAATACTAGCTCGATAAACAACCAAAGATTCCAAAGTAGGGAACCATACCAATTAATCACCATAAAGATACAAACGATTACTCAAGAAGAGTTCAACAGCAATAAGTGCAAGAAGTTTCTCATAAAAGAGTCCAACAACGATAAACGAGATTACTCATAGAGAGCCCAACAACATTGACCAGTAAAACAAGACGATTCCAAGATAAGGCACATATCAAACACTTCCTAAAGATGATACCCACAAGTTACTCATAAAGAGCACAACCCAAACGGTCGCTCACAAATAGTACAATGACTATTATCAAAATTTCCCCAAACGTTTACTCATGAAGATGTACTAAGATTATTAACTCCCTATATTTTTAGACCTAGAATTCCAAATAGGAAGTCCGAATGACTACACCTTAAGGTTAATCAAACCGTAGGTACCCAATCAACATTTCGCGCTATACATCCGTTCATAACGAACCAATTCTAAACACCCTAAACGAATCCAAAAGGTTACACCTATTAGTACATGATCACAACCGGACCAAACCCTACACTTTAGTGTTCAATAACAACCCTCTGGGTACCATAGGATATCGCCTAAAACCTAGACCAAGTTTTATCCAAAATCAATCCGATTGGAACAATCACGAACACATCATAAGATGCCCAAACATTCCCAAACAATACTTGATCAAATTATATAACACCATTGTTCACAAAGGAATCAATTTCAGTTACTAAAGTGTTCCACGGTGCCCAACTAAGTCAACTAGAATAGTACTACGGAACCTAGACCGAGACTACACCTTGATCTTAAACCTCAACGAAAAGACAACCATTCTAATCTGGAACCATGCGGCCAATATAACCATTTCATAGTACTCGAAAATAGTTTTCCAACGATAGTTTACACGTCCAAAACGGAGTCCGGACGAAGAAGTTATGGCCTCCGGAAGATTGAGCGAAAAACGGACAAACTGAAAAAAGAGGGGTGCGCGCGCCTCCCTAAAAAGGGGTGCGCGCGCCTCCCTTGATCAGAAGGTTGCGTTTCTGAAGCGTAAGAGGGTGCGCACGCCTCCCAGAACATGGTGCGCGCGCCTCCTTCCCCGGAGGGACGAAATCCGGCCAAAATTCTGGGTTTCTTCCAAAAAATCAACCCAAACTAAAACCAAACCAAAATCTAACACATCCAACAAGTATAACAAGGTACTAGAACAACTTATAAGTCTAAAATGACTCATATAACATCTATTAGACAACCTAAACCAAGAGATGATTCAAACACCCAATTCTCACAAAAATGGGTAAATTACAAATAAATTTTAAATCAACCAAAGAAGCCATATATAACAATTAGAGCATCAATGGAGTTAAAGATGAACATTTTTAGCATAAATGGGGGAAAAGCAACATACCCGGATTTTATCAAAGTTGACGAAATTCGAAATTTCTTTGCTCTACACGATCCTATCGACGATCTAGACATTTTTCATAAAATGAGAAATGAGAAATAGTGAATAGAAGATGGTCAAAATGAAGAGAGAAGGGGGGGGAGAAACTTACCTTCCATTAACAATGGAGGAGAGAGAGAGATTGAGTGTGTGTGTGTGTGTGTGCAGGAGAAAGTGAGGGAGAAGGTGAGGGAGAGGGAGGGAGTAAATAGAATTATTTTCAAATCTTACACCTAGGTCCCCTCTAGACCCAACTAAGAATCATTAAACCCATTTTTCCCCACTATCAATTAAGACCCACTAACTCCACACTAGCATAAATGATCAAGTAAAATGCTAGTCATAAAATATTAAGAAACACAAAATGCACCCATAAATAAATAAATAATTAAATAAATATTTATTACTAAGAAAATAGAGACGGTTTTTCGGGTCGTTACAATCTACCCTCCTTAAAAAGAATTCGCCCGCGAATTCACTTATCAAAATCATAACACCGACATATCGAGGCTACAAAATATCGATTCTCATAAAGCACTCATAATCCCAATCAAGTACCTATTAAAGATTTCAGACATCGATTCCATGACTCAAATAAACTCACACATAATGAACACATACATATCTCAAGCATATTCATATCAAACATCCTAAAGTTAACTTCCTCTTTCATCCCGAATTTCACATTCTCAAGACTATCACTTGTTCACCAATTCTGAGACATAGCTGATTTGATCCTAATTAGCATTACGCTCACCATCAACCCTTAAATCATCAACATCCATAAGTTTTCTTTTCCGGTTCACCCGTACGCATTGACGATCTAGACATCATCCTAAGTAATCATGCCACTACCCGAACAATAAGAGAAGGAATAAGGCTAACGATTATTGTCACCCAAAGACTCAATGATATACTCAAAAATTTACCGTCATCAACTATCCGATCAAATGAGATTCCACTACCACACTCACTTCCTCATGAGATAAAACATAATACAGTCATAATCTTTGAATTTCTCAACTACTAGCATTACCTCATACTTAGTTTTCTAATGAGTTATATCCACCAACTCTTGATAGTCTGTCATCAACGTTTCAACTTGGTCCCAAAATAGAATAAAATATATAATCCGCTAAGGCAATATCAACAGAATCACCACCAATCCCAAATCATAGATAGTTCCATTTATTAAGCGCTACTCCTCGAAACATATACAAATACTTTATCACCCAAAATCGTTACATACCTCCATCTCTATTTGGAAGCATCACTAGAGGTAATGGATTTATCAATTTTCGCTATAATGGAAAACTTAACATATCTCCAAGAAAACATAACACTGATCACACCTTTTAAGATAACAGTGATACCAGCCCAAACCACAAAACTACATTAATACCGAAATTATTATCATTACAATACTCCCATCCTTGAAAGTTTAAAACAGTTCCAAGTACTCAGTAGTCCGCCAAACAATCCAAGTTTTATCTTCAAAAGATTTCCTCTGACACCCATTTAAATTAATAATCCGTGCTTATATACCCAAATGAATTTAACAAATCCTAAATCTTCAATGGCTAACCCAAATTAGTCTTTCACGTATACATTTATTAACCCAATATTACTTATGCTCAACAGTATTACCAACATAATAATCCAATTAGCGAATAACATTTCAACTGACCAAATGCAAAATCATTGCATCCTTTAATATGCCCAAGTATCTATACCCAACTTCCTTTACACATCCTTAATCCGAACGAGAAACGCCACAAAGAAAAGATCCAGAACCATGTGACAACTGTTTAACTAAAACCCAAAATGCCTTTAAT
The DNA here is from genome assembly GCA_026119855.1 of Campanula takesimana. NCBI lineage: Eukaryota > Viridiplantae > Streptophyta > Magnoliopsida > Asterales > Campanulaceae > Campanula > Campanula takesimana. The sequence goes on along the minus strand of JAOWBW010000751.1, from coordinate 48,460 downwards.
ATAGCCCGAGAATTTCTTACTTTCTCAAAATATGTCCAGTCCTTTAAACTTAACGCGCTCACCATCATTAATAATTATAACTTCCACGATATACTCATAACTCATATTGCTCTAACTCAACTACAGTCATGTACTAAAATGATTCCAAAAGTATCATAACTCAACTTCTTAATATGACCCATAATAAATTAAGTATTTCCTCATACTAAACAATTCCGATGCATTCACGTAGATGTACTAAAAGTAAAGAAAAAATCTCCTATCAAGAAATTCTCAAATTGAATCTTTAACTCTTTTAACCCAATCGATACTATATGTTCACTGATTCACCTATCAGTATCGTAGCTTATCTTAACTCATCAAATAACCCAAGTTCTCTATCGGTCAAGCGACATCTTGCACCCAATATAAATTATGCCTAATATTTCAAAATTAATATTGCCAACTGAATAAGCTAAATTCCCAGCACAACCTTATAATAAAGATTTTCTGATTTTCAACATAGAACCTGAACATTATATATATATATATATATATATATATATATATATATATATACCTAGTATGCTTCTAAACAAAGTCAAACATACCAATATAGAAATATTCTCCACCTATCGATGGCACACAAGAAATTCGTAGCATATAGAAAGCTAAACCATACCACTTAACTCATCAATATCCCGCATAGGTGACATAACTAAATCACCCTATACATACCAATAGTTATCACGAAATTTCGCACTCGAGAATACACCCCAACATAAATCACTTAATGAGAACAAACATACGAATATAGCACCAGACATTTCCACTTTACGAATTAGGTATGCCCAAGCCTTCAAAACTCGTACTCTCGATTCCTAAACCGACTAACCCCAATGGAACCAACACTATTGACACCAATCTTATACTTGATATACCACATGAGAAGAAACACTCGACGTCAATATCACGACTCATAACTCAACCAACTTCTACCTTAACCTCATCCTTCAAGAAAACTTAGTCTCCTAAGCCGCTCAAAGCTATAACACCCAAGTATTGAAACCTATTCAATATCAGAGTTCTTATTCTCCTTCAAGATCTAAAACCATTGCTCTGATACCAACTGTTGCGCCCCGGAAATTCTAAAAATCCATAAATATAAAATTTACAATATACATCTCAAAAATGCTAAATACCAAACCGGGGGCGTGAATTCAACTTATAAAACCAATACCAACAAACAACACCTCAACGAGATTATAACTCGGAGACTAGAAATAAACGCGGAAGCAAGAAAAACTATTAATAATATAAATACCCAAAGGACAACAATATTTACATAGAGAATTTTTCTTAAAAGCCCTCCGTACAAACTTTTATTAGTTATAAGGACTTCAGATTTTTTTTATTTCTCAAAAGCCCAGGAACAATTTTTGGACCTTAATACCCTCGTTTATAAGGGCTAAAGTAGCGGGTTTGGTGGAGTTACGATTCATTCCACAAATTTCATTCTCTCTCTTCGATCGGCCAGAACCCCTCTCTCTCTCTCTCTCTCTCTCTCTAGGGCGCACGCATAGTCGAAGGAACTCAAAAATTCCACTGAATTTCTTCTTCAATCGAAGGTAATCGAATATATTAGGGTTAGATTCATACTATCTTATGTATAAATTGTTGAATTCACTCTCTCTAGGGCACACACAAACATAATCGAAGAAACCCCCAAAATCGCTCCAATTTCTGCTGAAATCGAGTATTATTAGTAGATTTGAAGTTAATTTTTAGTTTCTGAACTACTCGTTTGTATGCTTTAGTGAAAATTTTCTAGTTAATTTGATTGGTTTGAAGTGTCTGATACTTCAAAATATATGGTGTATCAACAAAAATTCTGTGTCTGAGACATGTACCTTCAAACATTTTGTGTCTGAGACATGTAACTTCATTTTATAGGTCTGATAACTAAATAGTTAGTTTTATATGTTTTTAGATGACGATCAAACATGTGGCTAAGAGGAGGAAAACTAAATTGAAAGACACTATGCTCAGAGATGAGGATAGTCCATCTTCCATGGACTTTGATAAAGTTAAAAATGGACTTCAATTAGCTCTGCTTAGTGATGATGAAGAAAAGACTCCATCAAAGAAAACTGATTCAGAGTATAGTGATTCACAGCGCACTGATTCAGAAAAGGAGGATAGCAAATCAAATGAAACTCGCCCACGAAAGAGGAAGAGGCCAACAAAAACTCATTCAAAGGTATTTCAAAGATCTATAATTAGAGTTTTTGTGTTTAATATATATTAAAATAGTATTGTGTCACATGTATCGTACATAAAAATATTTCTATTACAAGTCCTGTTAACTGAGTATTGGAAGTGTTTAATATATATTAAAATAGAATTGTGTCACATGTATCATGCATAAAAATATTTCTATTAAAAGTCCTGTTAACTGAGTATTGGAAGTGTGAGTCATGACTCTGACTTGAATTGTAGTCTTGTACCACATGTATCATACATAAAAATGTTTCTATTAAAAGTCCTGTTAACTAAGTATTGGAAGTGTGAGAGTCATGACTCTGACTTGAATCTTAGGGCTGTGTCACATGTATCGCACTCAAAACATTTCTATTAAAAGCCCATGTTAACCGAGCATTTAAAGTGTGAGAGTCATGACTCTCACTTGAATTGTAGGGCTGTGTCACATGTATCATACATAAAATATATTTCTATTAGAAAGCTCATGTTAACCGAGCATTGGAAGTGTGAGAGTCATGACTCTGAATTGAATCTTAGGGCTGTGTCACATGTATCGCGCTCAAAACATTTCTATTAAAAGGCCATGTTAACCGAGCATTTAAAGTGTGAGAGTCATGACTCTCACTTGAATTGTAGGGCTGTGTCACATGTATCATACATAAAATATATTTCTATTAGAAAGCCCATGTTAACCGATCATGGCAAGTATGAGAGTTATGACTCTTACTAGAATCATAGGGGCTGTGTCACATGTATCGTACATAAATATATTTTGATTAAATCCCATGTTAACCGAGCATTGAAAGTATGAGAGTTATGACTCTTACTAGAATCATAGGGGCTGTGTCACATGTATCATACATAAAATATTTCCATTAAAAATCATGTTAACTAAGTATTGGAAGTGTGAGAGTCATGACTCTGACTTGAATCTTAGAGTTGTGGCACATGTATCGTACTCAAAATATTGCGATTAAAGCCCATGTTAACCGATCATGGCAAGTATGAGAGTTATGACTCTGACTTGAATTATAGTGATGTGTCACATGTATCATACATAAATATATTTTGATTAAATCCCATGTTAACCGAGCATTGAAAGTATTGAGAGTTATGACTCTTACTAGAATCATAGGGGCTGTGTCACATGTATCATACATAAAATATTTCCATTAAAAATCATGTTAACCGAGCATTGAAAGTATGAGAGTTATGACTCTGACTTGAATCTTAGAGTTGTGGCACATGTATCGTACTCAAAATATATTGTTAACCTATCATGTTAACCTGACTTGAATTATATGATGTGTCATGTATCATACATAAATATAGAATCATAGAGCTGTTCTTACTAGAATCATAGGGGCTGTGTCACATGTATCGTACATAAAATATTTCCATTAAAAATCATGTTAACTAAGTATTGGAAGTGTGAGAGTCATGACTCTGACTTGAATCTTAGAGTTGTGGCACATGTATCGTACTCAAAATATTGCGATTAAAAGTCCTGTTAACCGATCGTGGCAAGTGTGAGAGTCATGACTCTGACTTGAATCTTAAGACCGTGGCACAGCTATCATACCTAAAATATTGCTATTAAAAGTGATGGTAACTGAGTATTGGAAGTGTGAGTCACGACTCTTACTTGAATCTTAGATTTGTGGCATGTGTATCAGACTAAATAGTACTATTAAGGTCCTAATAACTGATTGAAAGTCATCTATCATACTAAAGATTCGTATGTGTTGAGACCTGATATTATTTTATTTGTTATTAGATCGGAGAGAACAAAGTTGAAAAGCGGACCTATCCTACTAGGGGGTCAACTGGATCAAAACAAGTTCAAAGTCCTTCATTTGAGAATAGTTCTGACAAGGGCAGTGCCGAGTCTAAAAGTCCTTCAAAGGTGAAGAAATCAAAAATGGGAGGTAAATCAACAAAACAAGCTATTCCAAAAAAAGGAAAAAGTCCTAAAGGTTTGAGAAAAAGGGTGAGAAAGACTTTTGGTTACCGATCAAACGTTCAATCAGTGTTTAAAATGATCATGGAATTAAAATTGAAAACAATTCATTTGGAAAAGTTGAAGAAATCTCCGTTTTACAATATGTTCAACTCCCTTCACAATAACCTTGAAACCAAGCAGATCAAATTGGATTTTATGATTTCAGAAATTATAAGATGTTACAACATTGAAGAGGAAAACTTCAAACTAGGAAAAGTGAATTTATCTGTCACAGCAAAGGATGTTGCAATAATTTTTGGAATTAATTGTGGGTCAAAGGAGTTGGATTTAAGGAAGAAATTTGAAGCGAAGTCATATGGATTGATCAAAAGGCGATTTTCAACTTGCCCAACAAAAGTCAAAATAATCAAAATCAAAGATGTCTTGAAAAGTATTTGTGAGAGTGAAAAAGATGAGGATGTCGAGGATGTCGTGAGACTATTGACTGTGTTTGTGTCAGCAACACTATTTTTTACAACAAAAGGATCACATATTCCTGCTTCCTACATACATTATGTGGATGACATTGACCAGATGAAAAGTTATAACTGGGCACAAGCCATACGTGACTACCTAATGCATTCTGTGAAGGAACTACATGATAGTCCACTAAAAGTTACGGGATGCGTCTCATTGTTGAGTGTAAGTATAATTTAATACTTGTCTTTTATTTTTTTGATCATTTATTATAACTACATTATTACTAACATTTGGATGATCATTTTGTTATACAGTATTGGTTTAGTGAGCATACGACAATTATGGAACCAGATAGGCAACTTTTACCTAGGTTCATGAAATGGAATTTGCAAAAGAGACAAGATAACTTCAAGGTTGAAAAAATTGACCCATTGGAAGAAAGTCAGGTTAGTTTCTAAATCATACTTACATTTTATATGTACATGTTGGTTATTGATTCTAAACACTTAAAAAAAGTTTGATATGAGTCTAAAACTTTTGAAAACTATCATATATTACTCTACGATACTTAAGTGTTATGAGACATGACTCTCAGACACTTAAAAAAGTCTGATATATGAATCTCAGACCTTTCAAACTCTAATTTTCAATTTTTAAGCTTTTAGTTAAAGTGCTATTAATATTTATAAATTTTTGAATAGGTTATTATAGGAGAGCTGGATTTAAATGATGAAGAGAAGACTATGTTTGAAGATTTTGTGTTTTTCAAAGAGAATGAAGCTTCAAATGATAAAAATGAAGAAAATAATGATGAGATTGAACGTGAGCACATTGAGTTCAACTACTCACCACATTGCAACAATAACAGTTCTGAGTTTGACTCATTAACAAAAGTATTAGTCGAGGAAGAGGAGGAAAAAAATGATCAGTTTGATGGAGTGAATTACAATAAAGAAGTAGGAAGAACAACTTTTGATAAGCTCATGGTAGAAAAAAATTTGATGATTGCTGAGATTAATGACCTGAAAAGAGAAAAGGATGATCTGAATATGAAGTTGTGTGATAATGAGAAGAAGTTGAGTCGTCTTGAACAATTGATGGAAGAAAATGAGGTTTTGATTGTTGAAATTAATGAACTGAAAATGAAGTTGAGTGATAATGAGAAGAAGTTGATTGGTCTAGAACAATTGAGAAGAGAAAATGAGGTTTTGATTGCTGAGATTAATGAGTTGAAAATGAAGTTGAGTGATAGTGAGAAGAAATTGGGTGAAGCTGAGTTGTTAATAGAAGAATGTGACTCTATGGTCGTTACGATTGCTGAGTTGGAGAGTCAATTGAAGAAAAATGAGCAGTTAATGATAGATAGTGGAGAAGTTTCATTCGCATCTGAAGTAGATGCAGCAAATGCTCATAAAACTATTCAGTATATTGAAAAGAAACTTGGACAGAAAAAGAAAGAAGTAGAGATTTTGAAGATGGCCAATGCAAGGAAAGAAAAGAAGCTTGAAGAAGAAAATGCAGCATTGAAGAAAGAGATTTGGAATCTGAAAAATGTACATGAAGAAGTGCATAAAAAAGGAAATGATGGAGTACAGAAACAAGAGAACAATGAAGATAAAGAAGAAGGGGAAAAAAAAAGAATAAAGAAGAAACAAATATCACCAAGTTCACTTGCGAAAAGGGTCATTGATAGAGATCCAGAGAGGAAGAAAAAAGATTATGCAGACTTTTTGGTCGAAACAAAACAACAGAAGAAGACTAGAAAAGAGAAAAAAGATGGAAAAGAGAAAAATGATAAAAATGCTGGAAAATGTGAAAAGGTTATTGATGTTGGTGAGGAAGAGGACAATACTCGGAAAATGGTTGTAAAACCCTTGCCACCTTTCAAAGCTAAATTCAGCAAAACAACATTGGCAATTGAAGACGGTGATAGAGATATATACAAGCAATATGAGAAGTTTCTTGGCAGGAGGTAAGTAAAAATTAAATAACTTCAACATTATCTTATTTTATAATTATTATATGATTTCTTCATAATGACTTACATTTCCTTGCAGCGGTACGTTATGGCGAGCAGGGAACTCATTAGTTTCTCTCTTAGATATGTGGGAGTTAGCACATGACTCTATGACATCAGAATCGGTATCATAATTTAATGCTTTGATGATTATTTTTTTTTTCAACAATTTTCGAAACACATTAACAAAACCATTAAGGGTCTGAGAGACATGTCTTAGACCCTTAAAATAGTCTGTGATTTATATCTCAGACATTACTTTTTGTTGCAAAGCAAAAACTGATTGGTGTGTGATACTTAAATAAAAACTATCTTGACATAGTCTCCATTAACTCTGAAGTTATATCTGGGTATTTGTAATCAATTTGAACTATCTTGGCAGATATTGGATGGATATTTGGATATAATGAGAAGAAAATACGAGAAAGATCCACCCAAAACTGGTTCACAGAATTCATCTGTTGGAATAATCACTGCGTGTGCATCTGTAAGTAATGTTGTGTTTTTATTAACTGGCCTGTTACTCATGTCTCAGACCATGCATGTTCCTCATGTCTCAGACCCATAATGAGTATGTAAGTTTGGGTTGGTTTGTTTATTTTGAGATAATTATTCTAACAATTTTTTTTAACACAACATCAGGCAATCGTACTCATGAGCACTGGACTCTCCTTGTTCTCGATGCAGAGACAGGAGAATTTCTTTACTACAATTCCTTGAGGGAAAGAAAAGGGAAGGATAAGTATGCACCAGATGCAAGACTTGTGGTAAGTACATAACAAATATAATTGATCTGTTTTTTTTATTCAAACACACATTTAATTATTGACAAAATTTGTATTATTTCAGTTCAATCATGTCAGGCGCATAATGAAGTCATCTAAGCCAAAAGACTTGCCAAATTGGGAGCTAATCCCGGAAGTATTCACAGAAGTAAAAACAGCACCACAACAAAGATGTGGCAGTTTAGATTGTGGAATATTTGTTTTGATGGAAGCTGTAGACGTATATGAAAGAAATGAAGTCAGCACAAGTTACGAAAATGATGCTCCTCACCTGTTTAGAGCTAAAATGTTTCATGATTTTCTGGCTGATAAGGATAATGTAACACCAATTATGTAATTTAATTGTGTATGTTTTCTAGTGTCAGGGAAGGAAAAGTAACTTTTTTAATCTCAAGTCCGGAATAGCATATTTTAGAAGAAACAATTAAACCTTGATACTATTTGTTGTTTGTTCAATGTTAAAATTCTGTTAGTTATTTCATTGTCACACTGTTTTATAACTTCATATTAGTAACTTGGTTCTGATGTATTTTTGGTTACTAAGGGACAAAATACATGTCTGATGTATGTGTCACATTTTAGTGTCAGGGAAGGTCATGGGTTAGAATACTATTTGGAAGATTTGTGTTGGCTTATTTACACATGCATGCAACTATTGTGCGGGGATTGGTGTGGCAGTCTCAGTTGGGATTGGTGCGTATGGGAACTATGTTGTTGTTTCTTGAGTATTGTGGAAAGCAACTTGTAAGATGGTCATTGTGGAATGAGACCAAAGATCTAGAACAAACAATCCGAGCGTCGTGCTACTAGGTCAAGTGGTGGAGTGGTGGAGTATTTCACTCTAGATGGCCCCATTTGATATCGTCGTACCCAAGAATCAAAAAACTCAACTTCCCCAAAACCATAAACCCTATACCATGAATCCTAAACCCTAAATTTTAAATGGTAAATCCTAAATCGTTTATTGTGTATTTTAAACCTTAAAAACTCAAAACCCTTAAGTTGTAATCAATAAAAGTCATAAACCATAAACCCTATACCATGAACCGTAAACCCTAAATTCTAAACTGTTCATCCTAAACTGTGAGCCCTAAACCTTAAACCCTAAAAATTGAACACCTCAACTCCTAAACCCTAAACCATCCCTAAACCCTAAAAATTGAACACCTCAACCCCTAAAACCTAAACCCTAAACCTTAATCTCTTATACCTTAAACCTTTAAACCCTAATCTTCATTAACCATGAGAACTCAAAACCCTTAAACCATAATTACTAAAATCATTTCCAAGACATGTGTCTCAGAAAAAACAAAGACATATGCTAATTGAAACCCTAGCTCGACCTTTCAATTTTTCGGCGATTAAAGGTAAGTTTCATCCCTTAAGCCACGGTTTAAACCGTAAAATCAGACCGTGGTTCAAACCGAGCCGAGCCGAACCGTGATGTTTTAGCTCAGCTTGGCTTGGACTATTTTGTGGTTCAGCTCGGTTTGAGATTTCTCCAAACCGATGTATACCAGTTTGGCTTCTAAATTACCCAAACAAAGCTAAACTGAACCATTTCCACCCCTAATAAAAACACTGAGAGCCATGTCGCAGACCAATAAAATACTGAGAGCCATGTTGCAGACCTATAAAAACACTGAGACACAAGTCACATGCCTATTAAAAAGACTGAGAGACGTGTCGCAGACCTTTAAAAACACTGAGAGATGTGTCATAAAAACACTGAGAGACATGTCATAAAAACACTGAGTGACATGTCACAGACCTATAAAAATAGTGAGAGACGTATCTCAAACCTATAAAAATACTGAGAGACATGTCGCATACCTATAAAAACACTGAGTGACATGTCACAGACCTATACAAACAGTGAGAGACGTATCTCAAACCTATAAAAATACTGAGAGATGTCGCATACCTATAAAAACACTGAGAGACATGTCACATACCTATAAAACACTGAGAGACGTATCTCAGACCTATAAAAACAACGAGAGTCATGTCGCAGACCTATAAAAACACTGAGAGACATATCACAGACCTATAAAATCATAGAGACATGTCGCTGACCTATAAAAACACTGGGTGACATGTCTCAGACCTATAAAAACATAGAGACATGTCACAGACCTATAAAAACACTAAGAGACATGTCTCAGACCTATAAAAAAAACTGAGAAACATGTCTCAAACATATAAAAGCACAAATAGCCATGTTAGAGACCTATGAAAATAGTGAGAGCCACGTCACAGGCCTATAAAAATAAAAAGACTGAGAGCCATGTCATAGACCTATAAAAACACTAAGATCAATGTCACATGTCTCAGATCAAACAAAGTGTCTGAGACATGTGCCTCAAAACAAAACAGAAATATTTGAGACATGTGCCTCAGAAAAACAAAGAGTCTGAGACATGTCTTTTTTATATAAAAATATATCAACATATCATTAAACATATGATTCATGTCTGATACATGACTCTCGGACATTTAGTTTGTGAATAAAGATATTTTTTTTTATCAAGAATGAGTATTAAAAAGGAGTGAAAAATCATAAACAACAAAAATCAAAAAACATTTACTTATAAAACCAACTACATCTATATCCAACACAAATAGAATAAATTCCAATAATGTGTATGTAATAGCAGAAGTTCAACTTCACAATAAAATCACTCGTCTTAAAAATCTAAAAAATGGTTTTTCATACTTAATCAAATAAAACTACTACAGTGTTTCTTGACATGTTTTTTTGTTATGAGTTCCTACTCGTCCACAACGTCCACACTTCATCTTTCTTGTCACATATTCGCCTCTTGATGGGATACGCTTTATCTTTGGCCTGCCAGGTGCACGTTTTGTAATTGGAGGGAGTATAAAGGTTCCTTCATCTTCAATATTTGGTGGCTCGCCAAATGTAATCACTGAAGGAATTGGCAAAGAATAAGACTTCTGGTAGTAGTCAGTATGAAAATATGGCTGCACAAAATCCAAGGGGTTATCTTTTGTCTTGAACAAAACAGCAACATGTAAACATGGAAAACCCTCAAACTGCCATTTCCCGCATGAGCAAGTACACTCCAAAATGTTGACAGACATAGATGGAATGGAGTGGACTTCAAAAATATGATCAGATGATGAAGATATATGCCATGTTCTAGAATTGTCAAAATTTTCCTTGTACCTCTTCTCCATTATAGGACACAACACTGACGTCCAACTCAATGATTCATGCCTGCGCTTGGACATTTGGTTCATTAACTTCAGCCTAATATTGTCGATCAATTCTGTAATTGGCAGGCCACGAGCATCTTTAATTTGCGCATTAAAAGATTCTGCTGCGTTAGATGTCATCTCTCCATATCTCTGACCTTTGAAGTACACATTAGCATAGTTGGCAGTAGGAAGGTTATCTAAAAACTCATGGACCTTGTTACTCCCTTCTTCCAATATTTTAGCATAATAATACTGGAATAGTTCCTCTGTTGGAGCTGCAGCACATTGTCCAAAGTTGAATAATATATTTTTCTTTGTTTCCTTGCCATAGCCACTCATTTTCACTTTAAGGTTATTCTTCATATGGACCATACAAAAAGAGTGGTATGAAAAGGGCATTTTATCCTTCACCGCAGAAATGATGCCTGGGTGACGATCAGAGACAAAAGTTATTTGTCTTCCAGCAATAGTAGGCCGAAGTTGTTCAATAAACCAAGTCCAGTTGTCTATATTCTCAGATCCAACAATGGCAAAAGCAATAGGAAAAAGACCTAAGAAGAATGAACAACGAAACTATGTTAGTTCATGCAATAAATAAGAATAATATCCAGCAAATATGTATGGTACCAGGCCTATGTGATAACAATGCTCTGAGATATGAATCTCAAAACAATTAAATTTGATAAAAAACACTTAAAAAACGAAGAACTTTCTTTAAAATATAAAAGCATACCATTGTTTCCATCTTTTGCAGTTGCCGATAACAAAATACCTTTGTACTTCCCATGTAAGAATGTCCCATCAAGAAAAATCAATGGACGACAAAACTCAAATCCCTTTGCACATGCCCCAAAGGAAACATAACACCTGTTGAAATGGCCATCTTCTATATCATAATCTAGAACCACTATACTGCTTGAATCTAAAGATTTCAATTTTTCAAAATATCGTCGAAGATGATTGAACGACAAAGTTGAATCACCAAATATAGTTTCCTTTGCTTTCTCCACACCTCTCCAAGCAACATTGTATTTGATATCCAAACCATAATCTCTCTTAATCATGGAAACAATTTCAGTTGGACTAATCGATGAGTTACCACGAACAATATCTATTATAATCATTGAAATAAGATCTGAAGAAATTCTTTTACCCATAGAACCTCTACAAACATCAGCACATGTGTGCTCTCCAGTGAACTTCTTTATATATGCGTAGCCATTGGATTTTTCAATCGACGCGTGTATCTTCCATGGACATCCTTTAGTCTCTTTATGCCTACATTGGGCAGTGACACGTTGTTTATCATTTTTGACATAGTCAAAATCAAATCCAATTTGAGTGGCAAATTTACACAAGGCAATGCGAAACTCATTAACCCCCCCTTCAAAAAACTGCCCAACGCCTTGGATTTCATTAACCCACTTTGCACTCAACAATTCCTTTTCTGGATGACGAAAAAATGTAACAATCTCATCATGTCTAGTGACAATAGTATTATCAACATCAGGTTGTACACTAGGACCACAAACAGTAGATGTGGAAGATTCGCCAACATATGATTCATTCATTTCAATCTCAATACAATCTATCCCAGCACGTCGAACCATAATAGACATGTTCAAGAAGTCATCATTATTCTCCAAAACACACCGTGGATTTCCAACTAGACAATAAGAAAATGATATGTTATCTTTGGTTGGTAAATGCCACCTACTACATGCATACTCAACAAATGACTGAAAACCATCAAATTGACTTAGCCTCCCAACTGCAGTTTGATCCCCAAACTTCAAAAAAACATAACAACTGAATCCATGAACCTACATAATGGAAACAATAAAACCAAATTCAAAATTAAAGTAAACACTAAGTTCTAGACAAAAACACAAACACTTGGTGTGCATTAACTGAGGGTTCACAGTAAACACCATTATTTTCTTCCTAATTACTCAAGATCTCAATTGTAAACAGAGAAAATACAGAAAAAAATGTAAATATGAAACAAAATCTGGGATTATTTTTGTTCCATTGCAGTTAGGGAACAAAAGCAACATTACAAATCATAAACAATTCAATTAAAAAACAAGAGAAATAGAAAAGAAAATGGTTATGGAAACAAAATCTCACAAAGCAAATTGTCAACAAAACCTGCTATTCGACTGCAATGTTGAAGCGTAGGAATGTGAGGAAGAAGAAAACGCAAGTGAAAATGGAGATCTGGGCTCTATAACCGTTGTTTGAGAATGAGGAAGGAGTGACGTCAGGCGCCCTTTAGGGTTAGAGCTGAGGGTAGAACAGGAATTACAATATTTCATTAATAACACCAGGGACCTAAGACAAATAAATGATCCAACTAGTGGACCCGAGAGAAATAAAGAAAAATACCTGTACTTTTTAGGAAATTTGTTTTGTTTAGAGGACTTTTGGGAAATTTTTCCATTTACATAACACTGGGCGACTACGATCCCACAACAAAATACATAAAGGCTCCGGAGTGCAAATACCCCAAAGAAGGTCAACCTGCCCAGAAGATTCCCGTTACAACGGACCTCACGACGCTACCACTTGCTTTCCTGGGGGAGGTTAAGGAAAAACAAAGATAGAAATAAACGGGGTGAGATAAAATCTCAGTAAGCTACTAAATGCAACTAGGTGTCATGCTATCATGAACAGTAATATAACAATAAGTATTCTCCATAAATAATTACTTAACAACAAATGAGAGGCTCCCTATCGCCAACCGTCCCATACCGGTTGGAAATAACGACCAGCTCATCATGCAGCACATAAAGCTGAAATAAACACGTAACAAAGGATACTGAGCCAAGGTTTCTCCAAACGGATATAACAAAGAAGCCTCTGTGCAGAACCAACCAATCAATCAATCTTCGTAGTAGCACAAACGGCTGAAGATAAGAACCCGGTCAGAACCAACCAATCAATTCATCAACCATAGCAGCATAACAGCTGAAGAGAACCTCAGACAGAACTGACAAATTAATCACTCAACCAATCTTCATAGTAGCATAAACAGCTGAAGATCACAACCCCGATACCGGAACCAAGAACAACAAGGGGACGATGACACACAGTCAAAGCCCAAAACCAATAGCTATAATGCTCACAAAGGGACTAGCTCATCTCACATCCAAAGCCAATCTGGAGGAGGGTAATAATGGGGCAAAACAATAGTCAAGAATTATAATGGACTCAGCTCATTGCCATTATAATCTTTCGCATCGCCCGAAACACACAAATACCAGCTGGACTTTCAAATAAATGCTAAGTAATAAATACTAGCTCGATAAACAACCAAAGATTCCAAAGTAGGGAACCATACCAATTAATCACCATAAATATACAAACGATTACTCAAGAAGAGTTCAACAGCAATAAGTGCAAGAAGTTTCTCATAAAAGAGTCCAACAACGATAAACGAGATTACTCATAGAGAGCCCAACAACATTGACCAGTAAAACAAGACGACTCCAAGATAAGGCACATATCAAACACTTCCTAAAGATGATACCCACAAGTTACTCATAAAGAGCACAACCCAAACGGTCGCTCACAAATAGTACAATGACTATTACCAAAATTTCCCCAAACGTTTACTCATGAAGATGTACTAAGATTATTAACTCCCTATATTTTTAGACCTAGAATTCCAAATAGGAAGTCCGAATGACTACACCTTAAGGTTAATCAAACCGTAGGTACCCAATCGACATTTCGCGCTATACATCCGTTCATAACGAACCAATTCTAAACACCCTAAACGAATCCAAAAGGTTACACCTATTAGTACATGATCACAACCGGACCAAAACCTACACTTTAGTGTTCAATAACAACCCTCTGGGTACCATAGGATATCGCCTAAAACCTAGACCAAGTCTTATCCAAAATCAATTCGATTGGAACAATCACGAACACATCATAAGATGCCCAAACATTCCCAAACAATACTTGATCAAATTATATAACACCATTGTTCACAAAGGAATCAATTTCAATTACTAAAGTGTTCCACGGTACCCAACTAAGTCAATTAGAATAGTACTACGGAACCTAGACCGAGACTACACCTTGATCTTAAACCTCAACGAAAAGACAACCATTATAATCTGGAACCATGCGGCCAATAGAACCATTTCATAGTACTCGAAAATATATTTCCAACGATAGTTTACACGTCCAAAACGGAGTCCGGACGAAGAAGTTATGGCCTCCGAAAGATTAAGCAAAAAACGGACAAACTGAAAAAAGAGGGGTGCGCGCGCCTCCCTAAAAAGGGTTGCGCGCGCCTCCCTTATCAGAAGGTTGCGTTTTTGAAGCGTAAGAGGGTGCGCATGCCTCCCAGAACATGGTGCGCGCGCCTCCTTGCCCGGAGGGACGAAATTCGGCCAAAATTCTGGGGTTCTTCCAAAAAATCAACCCAAACTAAAACCAAACCAAAATCTAACACATCCAACAAGTATAACAAGGTACTAGAACAACTTATAAGTCTAAAATGACTCATATAACATCTATTAGACAACCTAAACCAAGAGATGATTCAAACACCCAATTCTCACAAAAATGGGTAAATTACAAATAAATTCTAAATCAACCAAAGAAGCCATATATAACAATTAGAGCATCAATGGAGTTAAAGATGAACATTTTTAGCATAAATGGGGGAAAAACAACTTACCCAGATTTTATCAAAGTTGACGGAATTCGAAATTTCTTTGCTCTACACGATCCTATCGACGATCTAGACATTTTTCATAAAATGAGAAATGAGAAATAGTGAATAGAAGATGGTCAAAATGAAGAGAGAAGGAGGGGGAGAAACTTACCTTCCATTAACAATGGAGGAGAGAGAGAGAGATTGAGTGTGTGTGTGTGTGTGCAGGAGAAAGTGAGGGAGAAGGTGGGGGAGAGGGAGGGAGTAAATAGAATTATTTTCAAATCTTACACCTAGGCCCCCTCTAGACCCAACTAAGAATCATTAAACCCATTTTTCCCCACTATCAATTAAGACCCACTAACTCCACACTAGCACAAATGATCAAGTAAAATGCTAGTCATAAAATATTAAGAAACACAAAATGCACCCATAAATAAATAAATAATTAAATAAATATTTATTACTAAGAAAATAGAGACGGGTTTTCGGGTCGTTACAACTCGGTTTTTTCTGAGGCACTTTGGGTGAACTACCGGTTAAGTTCTTCCCAAAGCGTAACCTGACCTCCGAATCCTTTGTCTCTAACCATTTTTAGTTAAGTTTGGGTTTAAAGTTAAACTAACGTGGCGACTCCGTTTTTCGTTAAAGTACCGTGTTTGATTCTCAAGGGAACTATTTCCATTCCCTGCGGGTATCTTACAGGCTTCCACTTCATTTGGAGTAAATTCTTGGTCAAGGGTCAGAGTTTGGGTGTCTGTGAGGTGGTGTCTGATGTGGGAAACTGTATCTATGTCCGGTTGAAGAGGTGATTAGTTACCTTGTACTTCTGTAAGATGAGAGTCTGAAGCTGAGTGTGGTGCTAGAAGATTCTGAAAGTGATTGATGAAGATGTGTTGTATTTCTTGTGTGTCCTCCATCCAAGAGTTGTCTTCCTTTTAAATTCTACGAATTCCTGTGGTTTTTGCCTTTATTGTTGCTATACGATGAAAATAACTGGTGTGTCTGTCTCCAAGGGTGTACCAGTTCAGCTTATCTCTTTGGGTCCAGTATTCATAGAGGGCTTCTTGTAAATGGTCAAGTTTTCTACGATCTCTATGTATAGTTGTTTATAGGGTTGAAAGTTGTTGGAGTGGGAGGTGAAAATGAAGTTTCTTCTGATGCAGGTTAAGGGATTGGGTGGTGATGCTTATTTGGGTTTGAAGGTTCCCAATAGTACCCCAAGACCAGTTCTTATAGCGACGGAGGAGGATCGTTTGTTTTTCTATGATATTTTGAAGAAAGTGTTGGTTCTGGTTCGAGGGAAATGTCCATACTTTTGAAAGGATATCTTTGATTTCTTTAAATAGAAGCCAAAAGTTTTCGAATCGGGTTCTAATAGGAATCTTTTTAAGTTCTTTGAGGTGTAGGATGATGGGACTATGATCAGATCTGGTAATTGGTAAGGTATAGGTATGGGCCTCTGGAAAGAGGTTAATCCAGTCAATGTTACAAAGGGATCTATCTAATCTGACAAAAGTACGTTCGTTTGTCCAGGAGAAGTGACATCCTCTATTGGGAACCTCTATGCAGTCATAGTTGTCCATAAAAGTCCTAAGATGTTGCCATCCAATAACTGGGTTTCCACTACTGCCGATTTTGTCACTATCATAAAGAGCTTGGTTAAGATCTCCAATAATCGAAATAGGGCCATTGAGGTTTGATAAAGTTTTGGTCATGTCTAGCCAAAATTTCTTCCTCTTGTGTTGCTTAGGTTGTCTGTAGATGAACACTCCCCACCACCACACACCCGAGTAATCCGATATATGAGTTATAATAAACCGTTTAGTCGCCCTTATTACATTTACAATATATAAGTTAGACCAAAAGAGACATATACCACCACTACGCCCATTCGGGTCAACACCATAACCAGAGGGAAATTGCCAAGTGTTGCCTACTTTGAAAACAGAAGGAAGTGACATTTTAGTTTCACTTAAAAACATAAAATTCGGCTTATAAAGTCTGACCAAACGGGAAACTTCAAAAGTTGCCGCAGACTGGCTAAGGCCTCTACAGTTCCAAGCAAGTGTACTCATTGATGTGTAGGAGATTGAGTGGGATCAATCTCCGTAAATCCTTCAGCAATTATAAGAGCAGTTTCATCTAAATAAACTTGAAAGACGTCAGTATGAGTGGAACAAAGGATTGTACACTCACTGAGGGTTTGGGTTTCATCCGGTTGTTCTTCTACAACAATTTTAAATTTGGAAATTTTGGTGGGTGAACCATTAGAGGAAGGGGAGTCCATTCCTTGGCGTTGGCTACCTTGAATTCTGGTATGGTTAGGGGACGTTCGTTTCCGATTGTTTGAAGCCGATGGGGTGTCTGAGTCCGAGTTGGGTTTGGAGATAGCCTGCTCTTCATTTTTGTTCAAAACGATGCTATTTTTCTTAATTGCCTTATCAGAATTGGTGTTGGTATTAATGCTCTCTTTCGGGTCTTCGTCTTTGGACGTGGTATATGTGGATTGTGTGGTGACGAGTGTAATCGGACTGATAATTGCAGGAGGGTCAAGTTTCTGACATCTTTGAACTCGAAATTCCTTAATTAATGGTCGCTTGTCCGTATGATTGTCAGATGTAGTCTCATCACCTGTGATCAATGTCGAGTTTTCCTCACATTTCCTCAGGTCATCGTCATCCGTTGATAGGGATGGGATGGTAAAAGGGTTTCCAGGTTGGGTGGATCATCATTGGAATTGTTTGAGTCTCTTTTATGAGTCTGTTGTGGATAATTTGATGGATCAGATTCAGTACTAGCAACCTCAGCAGCAACAATATTTTTAGAATTGTTGTCAAGGATTTCCATGGTATTGGTCATGATTTCAGAGCTGGAGGCTTCAATGTTTCCTGTGATTTGGGTTTCAGGGGATGATTGGTTTTGTTTGTTAAGGTTTAATGTTTCTCCCATCTGTTGCACCTTGTGTGTCAGGTCTCCATCGTTACTACTGGGTTCTTGCTCCTCTTCCTCAAGAACCTTGGCTTTTCTTTTTCCTTTTCTTCGAATATTGAGTAATTCTTTAGGTGTGAAAAAAATAGTTTTTAGTGAGGTTGAAGTGGATGGTGAATGGTAATTATTTTGAGTGGGTACTGGTAGTGGGTGAAGGTTAAAAGGGTTTGGGGTTTGAAGAGGCATTTGGTGGCTTAATCCAGGGATTTTTCATGTTGTTCTTTGGGGATAGTGTTGGTAGGTTTTATTTCTCGAGTCTAATAAGTTAGGAACTAGATTACCCTGTTCTTCCCTAATAGGAATATTGTGTTTAATGATAATACGTCTAAGTTGTTGATTCACATCTGTAACTCTATTGGGTATTGAATACGAGCAAGTAGAGTAAGTATGTCCTATGCGTCCACACTCCCTACAATGCTTAAACACCATCTCATATCGACAAGTGATCCAGTTAAAATCTTTACCAGCTTCTATGTAAAACCGTCCATGAGGGGTTCCAATGGGTTTATTCTAATTTTCACCCTAGCAAAGCTAACATTTGTCGGTGAATAATAATCCCCATCAACAATTTCAACGTCTCCAAGTTGTTGGGCCATTTGTTTACCAGCATTTTCATTTATAAATTCCAATGGTAGATTATGGAACTGAACCCATATGGGGGTGTTCATAACTATGTAGGTACTATATTCAGTGAAAGGTTTCCATATTTCAAATGCAAAAAACGCTCCTTCTATAGCCCAGGGACAGTTATTCAATATGAAATATCTATCTTCCTCATATTGAAAGTTGAAAATATAGGACTTACCTACATTGCCGGTTAGATTTACACATCCAAGTAAATTCCAGCCGGTGTTGACTGCATTTTGGACTCGACGGGCACTGAAATAACGATCATCAATCATAAAACCAATGAGTGATCGACTCAGCTCTCTTATTTTTTTCTTCGTTTGCATTCTTGTTTATTCTGTTTATAATTCCCCTTCTTCAGTTCCGAGTAGGTGGAGGCAGTAAGTGTTTGTTTGGTAGTGATTCTTCTACTTCTTCTCCCAAGTGATTGTCATCCTCAGAGATAGAGTCTTCACTCCAATCTTTCCCGCTCGGGTTTATAGATCGATTCATGGTTTTTTGGTTGGATTGTTGTTGTGTATAAGCTGAGTTGTGGTTATCTGGGTTTATTTGAAAGGTGATCAGGCTCAAGGATGGTGGTGGTGGTGGGTGGTTTAAGGTGGGTGGGGGAGGTAGTGTCCAGGTAAGGGTGCACCAATAGTTGAATGGTGGAGGAGTAAATTTTTAGTTGGGTAGCTGGAGTTTAAGTTAGCAATTGAGTGGTGTGGACAAGAAGGTGGTTGTGTGATAAGGTGATGGGATGGGTGAGAGGGGGTTTAGAGCATCCGCAGTAATGATCAGGGTCATGGTTACTTCTCTCCTCCATATCAGTTCCCGTCATCAGTCATCAATAATCATAACTTCACACCATTTTACCCACAATGATGACTAAAGTCATCAGTGTTGGAACAATTTTCATAACCCCTGAATGCCACGCTCATTTTCAGAATAAGATTGAGGAAAAGATGAAGCGGAAGCGATTAAGAACAATTACCTGTTGAACCCATATGAAGTTGTAGGGAGAAAAAGAAGAAGAAGAAAAAAGAATTAAGGGGACGGAGTTCTTCTAAATGATGAGTGCCTTTTCTCTCTAATGTCTCTAGCAATATGAAGATTATTTGGGAGAGAAAAATAATGAATGAAGTGATTTCTAAGGTTGATGGAGAACCCTTTATATATGAAACCAATAGGCACCTCATTTAGGGACTACACCCTTTCAACCTTTAGTGATGTTAAATTACCACTTTGCCCATCAAAAATAGGTAATATTACATCTAGGAATTCTACACAATATTTACTATTATTTACTACACTTTATATTAACATTATAATCATGATTTTATAAATGGAAGGTCCAAATAACTTGTTTTGCAAGCCATGTTCTAACAATCTCCCACTTGGGTTGCAAAATAAAGTTCTCCCTTTAAAACATAAATATAACACGAATGACAACCCTTATGTGCGCACTTTATTATCATTCATAACAATCTCGTCCATTAGCCATATAAGTATAAGGACTAAAGGGGCAGTCGTTGTAATTGATTCGCAACTAAACCCACAATAATCACATATACAAATCCAACTAAATGACATAGATCAAAAGTGTAGATGTATAGCATGGAATCATAATGAATATATAGATATTCTTCCAACTAGTCCAACTTAACCAAATGAGATCAAAACTTTAAATAATAGAACTTATTAATGAATCACAACATAAACTCCCACTAAATTAAATGTTATCAAAATTATTACACCCATATGAGCAACATGCTCGTGAAACACTAAAGATGATAACGATTTAGAAAACGGATCCGATAATTATGGAGTTTGTTCCAATAAGTTGTGTTTCTATTTGTTCCTTTTTGTACTCTTTCTTTACAACAAGATGCTTAATGTCTAAATACTTAGACTTTGACAAACTCTTGTTAGAGTACTAGACTACTACCTGATTGTCATAATATATCTTAACGGTCTTTCGACACTATTGGACAAATTGTAGTCCTTTATGCAGCCATATAATTTTAATAAATATCGGAATACCAAATGATCTCAAGATTATCCGATTTAAATAGGCATGTAGTTCTTAGTGTTTTGAAAAATTGCATCACTCTTTTGGCTGCAACATAATGTTCTTTTTCGGATTGCTTTAGTATCTACCAAGCATCCCAACAGAAAATGCAAGATTTACGCATATATATTAAGCTTTCTTACTGTTGATGCAAAGATGGATATTTTCTATATACTTGGACTCAAAATTAACTTTAGGACACTGTTTGAGACTAAGCTTGTCTCCTTCAAAATTAGGGGTGTCAAGTGGTTTATAGTTTTGCATGCTATACCTTTTGTAATACCTTTTCTATATAGGCCTTTTGTGATAATCCCAAAATACTCCGTGAATACTCACAGTAAACTTAGATTCCTAATACAAAAAGATGCCACACCAAAAATTTCATTCCAAAGAAATTTCTTAGTTTCCTTATTAAGGTTTAAAACATTACTAGCAAGCAAATATTACTCACATATAAGACCAAAATTATAATTTTTACTCCCACTGAACTTATGGTATACACAATATTTATCAAGATTCATTTCAAACAAATGAAAGAATAACTTGATTAAATTCTAAATACCATTAATGAGAAGTTTGCTTAAGTCATAAATGAATTTCTCCATATAGATAGTTTGCTTAATGTCTCCATTAAGAAAAGTTCTCTTTAATATCCATTTGATGAGGCTTAAGACACAAATTGCTACTAGTGCCATAATGGTTCTAAAAAAGTTTTTTTTTTTTTTTTTTTTTTTAGAAGATACCGGGAAATGTTTCTTTCTTGATAATTAATGCCTTTCTTATGAGTTGAAAAAATCTTTAGCAACTAGATGGGTCTTATATCTTTCAACATTACTTTTGCGAATCCTTTTAGGTCTTAGAGACCCATTTATAGATTTCACATCTTTAGGTAATGTAAAAAGATCCCAAAAGTTGTTATCTTTCAAAGATTTCAACTCTTTATATATGGTATTAATCTACTTATGCGAATTAGGACTATTAATGGCTTTATGGTAGATGAATGGCTCATCTCCCACTAAACCTATATGTCCTTAATTTCTCGGTAAGATACATCTCATAATTATCCGGTATTGCAATCCTTCTTACTCTATTGTATCTCTTTAAGGGCACCGGTTCTTACTCATTCTGAGGTTGTTGAATTTCCTTCTTATGATCAACATTTTCATGTTGTTCAATATTTATAGGGAAACCATATTTATTTTGAATTGTATGTTCTTCTTGAATATCAAGTACAAAATTTGAAATCCAATTGGAACTTATGGAAGAGGTGAAGAAATGGATGCCTTGGATGCCTCTTCTTTTCCAAATTCAAAATATTACACCTAATCTCCCACTAAATTCAACATCCTCAAAGAACCTAGCTTTTCTCGTTTCAAAATGTTCAAATTTTCGGGTTGTAAAATTTATATACCCCCTAGATCTCTCGGCTTACCTCATGAATAACTACTAACAATCTTATGTTTAACTTGACCTTAGTAGACTTATAAGGTCTACCCTTATGTTAGACAACCCCATAAATGAAGATGATTTAAGGACGTGTTCCTTATTCGTCCAAAAATCATAAAGGGTTTTTATTAGTAGCTTAGAGGGAGCTTTAATGAGAATAAGGGCTGCGGTTTTAATGTATCGCCCATAATGAGTGAGGTAAAAGAAGCACAAAACATGCTTATTACCATTTCCTTAAGATTTTATCATGTCTCTTGTGTACATCATTCATGCTAGGCGTACCCGGCTTAATGTAGATGGAGAAAATCCCACACTCTTCAAAATAGCGAGTAAAAAGGATCTAGACGTTGTTCCCTTTAACAATCATTCCAACCATGATATACTCTATCATGATTGGACCTAATGTTCTTAATAGTCTTTCAAAGTTGATTTCCAACTTTGACCTCATAAGACTTGAAAACGTCCATAACTTGAGTCTTTGCATGAAGTAAAAAATGCATCCATATTGAGAGTAGTCATTTATAAACGTAATAACTATTGTTGACATTTCCACGAAGGAATAATGAATGGCCCACAATGTTCATATGTATTAGTTTTAAAAACACTTGATACTCTCGAGAATACTATTCTTTTAATGTTTGTAAATTTCCTTTAAGGCATTTAATGCAAAAGTATTTTCCAAAATATCAAGTTTGTTTAAGATTTTCTTTAACATAAGCTTATCAATTTTCCTCTTGAAAATATGACCCAAATGCCTATGTCTTAATGAAAAATAAAATAAAATTTACCTGATAACTTTTGCTTTCTAGTTTTGGTTTCATTATTAAGGGACACATTTATTGTTTGAATAATATCAAGTGAAGAAAGAATACTTGACAGAGTACTAGTGCCAACAACCTTTGGAATTAAAATAGAGATCACACTTATTATTAATGAATAAGAGTGACCTTCCTTGTCCAATATTGTGATAAATATCATAATTCCATTTAAATGATGGTACAATAAATATATTATTTATTACAAAATAATACTTAGTACTTAACAATAATTTAAATGATCCTTATGCCTATAACTCTAATCGGATTCCTAGTTTTCATATAGATGAATTTCTTCATCTTTACTAGGTCTTCGGTAATTTAGGCAATCCTACTTGAACATCCTTATGTGATTGGTTGCACCAAAATCCAATCACCATGTAAATGTAGGAACTGAAACCAAATTAGCCTTAATATAATACAAACAAGACCAAATGATATACCTCTCACGCCAAGCGTGAGACTTAGGATAATCGAACTTCATGTTAGTAAGGTCCTTGCAAAAGAAACATTTCTTTTCTTTATGATCATGAGATGATCCCTTAAGCTTCTTTTTACTTGCAACCACAGTTTCTTTCCCTCTTCTCGTGTTCCATGAGAAAAGGTAGATGCTAAATGAGTACCTTTAGTTCTAAATTATTCTTAACTTATCTTCTTCTTGTGTCATAAGTGAAAGTAATTCATTAATATTTCACTTGTCCTTTTGACATTGATAGGTTACTTCAAAGAAACCGAACCAAGGAAGAATGATTAAAACTAAATGCACAAGAATATCATCCGATATCCTTAACTTAAGTGCCTTTTCGTTTCGTCAATAGATGAACTATTTCTAAAATGTACTCCCTTAAATTCCCGGTACCCTTTATACCTTGGAAACAAGTTTCCTCAGGGGTATCAAGGAATGTTTGTAGCATCAATATCCTCGGAGACACCGTTCAAAAGGTCTCCGGGACAATATTCTTTATGATCATTAGGCTTACGCGGTTAGAGCGTGTCACTTCTTAGCACTCAAGCAATAAGAAGAGAAACGGATCCCTTAATGCGAGTTCTATATAGTCCAAGATTATAATTATTTGTTTTCCAAGTTTTATAATTAGTCCCACATTGCAACGGTACTCATAACAGTAATTACAGATGAAGCAATAAACAAATTTGTTGGAATTTTAAGAACAAGAATGAATACAAAACATAAATAAGAAACTACACAATAAATAATGATTAATTATATCAATGAAATCCATCAACAAGACAATCAACATGACATCAAAACTAATCTTTGGATTGCGAGTTGACTCATAAATGATTGCCTTAGGCAACAAGTAATTTGAACTTATATTTTGATAAATACTTAATCTTCCTTTGGGCCGACATAAGTACCTAAGAAAATAACTTAATGTTTATTTTACTTGTTACCACATGAATGTCCAAGTTTAGTCAAATGTCAAGATCTTCTTTGAAAAATTCAAGCTATTCACATATCAACTTAAACATCCAACACTTAACAATTTTAGGGTTTAAATAACGTAAATCACTTAGGCGACAATATTATTTAAACAATGAATAAAATTGTCAAAGCATATAATTAATCAAGGCCTTAGGGTTTGAAAAAATGTATGTTTTGTTCAAAAGATGAACAAAAGATGAACAAAATTGTGCAAATCTTTGAAAAAGCAAAAACCTGTGAATAGTGTACATGCGCGACCGGGCAACTTATAATACCCGATCGGGCAGAACATAAGACCCGACCGGGCAGAATCTAAGACTCGACCGGACTAAAGCCACCGTTTCATGCATGCTTTGCTGCACTTTTCTAAATTTTATCCCAAAAAATGATGAACAATAAGTAGATCCACATGGTATGTTCTTTACAACATAAAACCATGTTATTTAGGGATAATCTTGCTTTAAAACAATGGAATCAAGTATGTAGATCCACATGGTATGCACTAGACATAAAACCATGTTATAAAGGGATAGTCACACTTGAACCATTGTGTTCATTCAACAAAACTTTTCAAACCATTTTTTTTTAAATTCAGATGATTATTATCAGTACTCTATGAATGAATTAGAGTCCCTAATCAACATCAAAACTTGATGATTCAACAGGAAAAATGAATCGAATAAAGCATAAAATCTTTCCCGAAAAGAACTCAAACTTAAACCAAAATATAACTAGGCTCTGATACCAATTGTTGGAACAATTTTCATAACCCCTGAATGCCACGCTCATTTTCAGAATAAGATTGAGGAAAAGATTAAGCGGAAGCGATTAAGAACAATTACCTGTTGAACCCATATGAAGTTGTAGGGAGAAAAAGAAGAAGAAGAAAAAAGAATAAAGGGGACGGAGTTCTTCTAAATGATGAGTGCCTTTTCTCTCTAATGTCTCTAGCAATATGAAGATTATTTGGGAGAGAAAAATAATGAATGAAGTGATTTCTAGGGTTGATGGAGAACCCTTTATATATGAAACCAATAGGCACCTCATTTAGGGACTACACCCTTTCAACCTTTAGTGATGTTAAATTACCACTTTGCCCATCAAAAATAGGTAATATTACATCCAGGAATTCTACACAATATTTACTATTATTTACTACACTTTATGTTAACATTATAATCATGATTTTATAAATGGAATGTCCAAATAACTTGTTTTGCAAGCCATGTTCTAACAATCAGCTTCTCTCTCATATTTTTTACTATACCCCACTATATTTTCTCTTTCCTACTCATTTCCATATCAATTATTTTTTTGCCTACAATTTTAATCAAGTAACTATGGCCCACCTCACATTGCATTGCGTGTGTATCACTTGCCTTATCATTTCTTTCATTTCATGCATGGACTCCAAAGGCAAGTGAAAGCTGGCCCACTTTTTTCCATGACTTCTTAGTCATACTGCAAACATTTTTCCAAGCCGTCAACCATGACTGAATTTTGGGTCATTATTGTTGGAAGTCACTAGTACCACTTCACCCACCCTTGTTTTAAGTCACCATTTGCTCGTGCTCTTATGGCTGTCGGCGGAGAGTATTAGTCAAAAGGATTTTAATGTTGCTGCTCCCGGGAGAAAAAAAGCACTGTTCAAAGTGTAGAGTTGAGAATCAGTGCTGGCGACTTCTCTCCCTTTAACTTGTTCGAACACATTTGTGTGAAAGTTTTGGAAGTCCAGAAAAAATATGAAGATAAAAGTTTTACCATGTTTAAATTAAATATTTACCTTGAGCTATTTTGAACTATCACTTCTCCTTCATTAATGTGTTATCATGAACAAATTTGGTTTTGTTAGCATTTTACAAGGATAAGAAATTGAGAGGTTCCATTTTCGTGAAAAAGAACTTAATCAATATGAATGAAATATATAGTTAGATACGAGGTAGTTACGAGACGTTTCACAACTGCCAACTTAAATATTGAAATACTACATTTTAGACGTCACCTTAATTAATTAGTATTCCCTTCGTCCCAAAATACTTGTAGTTCTAGCACTTTACACACATATTAAGAAAAAAAAATTAATACATATCAAATAGACTAAATTATCTTTTGAATAGTTCAAGTATCAAGGCAATTAAATGGTCTTACAGTCACAACTACCTATCATAAATAAGGGTAGTTTAAGCAAAATGTGTAAATGTTTTATGGAAAAATGCAAAACTGCAAGGATTTTGGGACAAAAAATCTAAACTAGAACTGCATGTATTTTGGGACGGAGAGAGTACCTAATTTCTCTATATACCGGACTTTTGGTTGCTCCGCTATGGTGTGTGCCCCGAATGTAGTTATAAGATTAATGGCTGAGATTTATTGAGTTACACTTGAAACTCAACACAACCTTAATTAATTTTAGTCATTGATATCAAGACATATCTCAACCGAGCAATACTAGGTGCACAAAATAAGGTCAGAAAATCATACTCACAAAATGAGGTGTCGATATTTTATGAATAATACTAGGGGCACAAAATATTGCTCACAAAATTTTAGGTGTAATGATTTTATTGGTGTATTTAAATAGAGTGTGGCGGGTCCATTATCGATGCAACCAATAAAATATCGCAACCTCATTTTGTGAGGAAGATTTTGTGAGCTTATTTTGTGCCCCTAGCATTGCTCATATTTTATTGGTTGCGTCAATAATGAACCCGCCACACTCTAATTAAAAATACCAATAAAATCATTATATTTAGGATTTTATGAACAAAATTTTGTAACGTTTTTGTGCCCCTAATATTATTCATCTCAGCCACACGTTGTAATCGGTTGTATATCTAACTACTCATCATTTCATATGACAGCTCATATATACACACATATAGATACAACCTATAGATACACCACAAGTGTATCTACCCATGTTACTATATAAAGAAGCGAGACAATTCATTACACATTAAACGGGTGGGTAGTGCCATAGATGTTTCTTCCTCCGACGTTCAACAACCGGCCGCAAAAACCTAATCCACGAATTTCACGTGTTGTGGCGGAGAATATATCGCCGGCGAGAGACAGCGCGCCGTTTTTCGTCCAGAGAGAGGCGATGGATCAGTATTCGCGTACCGGTGGTGCGGCATTGCCGACGCTCGGTGAGCTGTTGAAGTATGTTGGTGATATACATAAGGAGGTTACCGGTGATGAAACGCCGGTGCATCAGGTGTTGGAAATGAGTGAAGCTAGTGCTGATCAGCCGCGTGCTTTGCCGTTTGTGCTGTCGTTTACGAACTTGACGTACAGTGTGAAAGTTAGTCAGAAGTTTGCTTTGCCGGTTCTGTTTGTTGGGAATCGGAACAGGCTTCGGGTGGCGACGGCGGCGGAGCCGGTGAGAGGTGAGAGCTTGTTTACTAAGACGAAGGTTCTACTGAATGATATTTCCGGCGAAGCTAGGGACGGTGAAATCCTTGCTGTTCTCGGTGCTAGTGGATCGGGAAAATCGACGTTGATTGATGCTCTGGCGAATCGTATCGCGAAAGGAAGTTTGAAAGGTATGGTGACGTTGAACGGCGAGCAATTGGAGTCGAGGTTGCTCAAAGTCATTTCTACTTACGTCATGCAAGATGATCTCCTTTTTCCGATGTTAACCGTCGAAGAAACGCTCATGTTCGCCGCCGAATTCCGCCTCCCGAGGACTCTATCGAAGTCGAAGAAGAAGCTTAGAGTTCAAGCCCTAATTGATCAGCTCGGCCTCCGCAACGCCGCCAAGACAATCATCGGTGATGAAGGCCACAGAGGCGTCTCCGGCGGAGAACGCCGCCGTGTATCAATCGGAATTGACATAATTCACGATCCGATCATCTTATTTCTAGACGAGCCGACATCAGGACTCGACTCCACCAGTGCATACATGGTTGTCAAAGTTCTTCAACGAATAGCTCAAAGCGGAAGCATCGTCGTCATGACCGTACACCAGCCGAGCTACAGAATCCTCGGCTTGCTCGATCGGCTCCTTTTCCTATCCCGTGGAGAAACCGTTTACAGCGGCTCTCCGTCAAATTTACCTCTCTACTTCTCCGATTTCGGCCATCCTATACCGGAAAAGGAAAACCGGACGGAATTCGCCCTCGATTTAATCCGAGAACTAGAAGGCTCACCGGGAGGAACAAAAAGCCTAGTTGAATTCAACAAGTCATGGCAAAACATGAAGCGATCGCGCAACCGCATAGCCGATTCCG
Organism: Campanula takesimana; assembly: GCA_026119855.1. Taxonomy (NCBI): domain Eukaryota; kingdom Viridiplantae; phylum Streptophyta; class Magnoliopsida; order Asterales; family Campanulaceae; genus Campanula; species Campanula takesimana. The sequence continues at coordinate 19,493 of JAOWBW010000751.1, read as the reverse complement.
GCAACGAAACTCCGTACCACAATCTCCCACTCAAGGAAGCAATCAGTGCAAGCATTTCCAGAGGCAAATTAGTCTCCGGCGCATCAAACGACGTCAGTCCAACCTCGATCGTCCCCACTTTCGCCAATCCATTCTGGATGGAAATGGCCGTTCTATCAAAACGTTCGTTTATGAACTCCCGCCGCATGCCGGAGCTCTTCGGAATACGAGTAGGCGGAGTCATGGTCACCGGATTCATCCTCGCCACAATGTTCTGGAAGCTCGATAATTCCCCTAGAGGCGTCCAGCAACGTTTCGGATTCTTCGCAATCGCCATGTCCACAACATTCTACACATGTGCCGACGCCTTGCCGGTTTTTCTACAAGAAAGGTACATTTTCATGAGAGAGACTGCTTACAATGCTTATCGTCGATCATCATACGTCCTCTCACACTCACTCGTGGCGGTTCCAGCATTAGTCTTCCTCTCATTAGCCTTCGCCGCCACCACATTTTGGGCGGTGGGATTAGACGGTGGCTTTTCCGGTTTCCAATTCTATTTCATCATAATCTTAGCATCATTTTGGGCCGGAAGTTCATTCGTCACATTTCTCTCCGGCATAATCCCTCATGTAATGCTAGGGTACACAATAGTCGTCTCCCTTTTGTCCTACTTCCTACTCTTCAGTGGATTCTTCATCAATCGCGATAGAATCCCGAACTACTGGATCTGGTTCCATTACATGTCCTTAGTAAAATACCCGTACGAAGCGGTTTTACAAAACGAATTTCAAGATCCAATCAAATGTTTTGTTCGGGGCAAGCAAATATTCGATAACACACCATTGGGGGCCGTGCCGGAGGCAATGAAGATTAGGTTGTTGCAAAGCTTGAGTAGCTCAATTGGATTGAACATCACAAGGAGTACATGTGTGACTACTGGGAGTGATATATTGAAACAACAAGGGATAACTGATTTGAACAAATGGAATTGCTTGTGGGTAACTATTGCTTGGGGTTTTTTGTTTAGGATTCTGTTTTATTTCAGTTTGTTGCTTGGAAGTAAAAATAAGAGGAGGTAATGTGTGAAGTTTGGAAAAGTTGGGGGTGGAGAATGAAAGTTTAATTTGGCGGGAGGGAGGGGGATACTTGTTTATCTTTGTTTGAAAAAATGTACTATGATGAGTACTCACTTATAAAAATTAAATATTAATGGTTTGGGTTGGTGAAAAACAGTTGAGACAGGGAATAGGAGAAAAAAATGTCCAGAAATTAAACTCCTTCATTTATAGCTCACCTGTTTCTGTATCCTTCCGTTTTTTTCGAATCCAAATCTTTTGTGCCACTTCGTGTACCATTTTATGTGCCACAAGTGATCTAATGGCTCACAGTTATTGAGATTGGTATTATTGTAATATTATGCAAATATGTGAACGGTTGGATTACAATTGGTACATGGAGTGGCACACAAAAGTGGTACAGGAAATCTCAACTCGTTTTTTTCTTCTTCGTTGTTTCTTTGTTTACATTACTACTCCATGATTAATAATACTCACTCCGTCCCAAAATGATATTCACATTTGACTATTCAAACTTTTTAAGGATATGAACACTTGTTATACTAGTCATGTTTTATTTATGCACTTTTAAGCTTAAATTGTAGAAATGAGAAGAACTTTTTGGGACAATGAAAAGTGACAAATAGGAAGATCATTTTGGGACGGAGGGAGTATATCACTTGACTGTTATGATTGCGGTTTTGACGTCGTCCCAAAGTATATGTTCACTATCTCATTTACACAAATATTAAAAAGTACTTCCTCCGTCTCAAAATAGATGTCGTTTTGAGCATTTGCACAATTCTTAAGAAATACAATTAATGCATATGAAAAAGTCTCATACACCCCTAAAGTTATACAATTACGTAGGTAATTAAATACTTGTGCAAGAGATACTCCACTATCATTAATAAAGGTATAATTGGTATACGACAATAAAAGAGCCTTGGAAATAGTGAAACGACAAGTATTTTGAGACAAAAATTAACTCCCAAAACGACATATATTTTGAGACGGATGGAGTAGTAGAAGTGATTTATGTGTTGTGAGTATGAAAAATTGGTTAGTTTTCAGTTTTGTTCATGTTCTTGAATGTTTAGAAAAGTATTTAAATTGATTATTTAAGTAATTATGCAAGAATTGGTTAGTTTCGAGCTTGCTGCTTGCCTCGTCTGTGACTGTATGTGAATAATCGTCTTTTTTTATCGCGTCGTCTTATCCCGTATTTGTCCCACCTCCCGAGGTGATTTGGGATGGGACGGGGAATTTCAGTCCCGCGATAAATTTGTCCTGTCCCGTATAGTTTGCGTGTCCCGTACCGTTGTCCCGAATTGAAGTTTTATGTGTGTATGTAGGGATGGCAACGGGTCGGGTTCGGATCGGATCATGGCTGATCCGAATCCGAACACTAGAACCACATTTTCGAACCTGATCCGATCCGAAACTGCATGATCCGAGCCCCGATCCGATCCGAAGAATAAAAAAAATTGAGTAATTTCGGTTCTATCATGAACAATCCTAATTCCCAGTACCTATAAAACCCCAATTCAAATCAATCAATCCACCCAACCACCCACAGATTGATTTCACCCTACCCCAAATTTCTGTTAATGTGCTTACCGGAGATAGGCGAGATGGAGTTGAAACGACGGCGGCTCCATTGCAAGTCTGGGCGGCAGAGTGACGGAGAGGCAGAGAGGAACGATTGAAGGAGAAGCGGCGATGGCGGGCGGCAAGCTGCGACGGCGAGGAGCGGCAACTGGGAGAAGCTCGTGTTCGACTTAGGGCGTAGAAACGAGAGAGAGAGAGAGGGAGAGACAGACAGAGAGCGGCGGAATTTCTAATTTCTAAACCCTATTTTTCTCTTTTATAGGTAGGGTTGTGTGTATATTTTAATAAAAGGAGGGTTAATAATGAAAATTATAAGTAATGTTTATGAATCGGGTCGGATCAGAGGGGCTCTGACCGAAACCGGCCCGAAATCCAAACGGATCATAAAATTGCAAATTAAACCCGAAAATTACGGATCGGATCGCCCTCGGAACGGATCGGGTTCGGACAATTTGCCATCCCTATGTGTATGTGTGTGAGTGAGTTTTTATTGAGTCTTGGATTAAAAAGTTTTCTGGAAAAAAAATGGAGTTTGGAGGTGGGTTTTCTGGATAAAATAATAATTCAGATTTGATGGGGATTGAGGGTAGGGAAATGCCAGGGATATGGAGAGGAGGATGGCCGTAGGTTTATGGTTTTTCGGAAAAAGAGGAAGGGAGGAAAATTGTGGCGGCGTTGGCAGCTCCAGGATAAGGGAAGAAGAAAGGTAGAAAAAGAGATTTTTGGGTTTTTTTTTTTTTTTTTTTTTTTTTGCTTTTATAGTTTTGTTGAAAAATGTGCATATAAATATTGTACTCCTTTTTTAGCAAATAAATTATTATAAAAATATACATACTTGTCTTTTACTTTTGGAAAAATTATTGATAAATAATTTGTTTGAAAGAAAGGGTTTATTTATCTATATTTAAAAATAATTAAAATTTTATATTATGCATCTTTAAGTTTAGGTATTTTCATTGAACACCTTAAAAATTAGGCAAAACTGCATCAAAAATCACTCAACTATGACCACTTTGAGTATTTGGTCACTAAACTAATTTCCTTTTGAAACAACACATCCAACTTATTTATTTTTGCATCCATAGTCACTATCACTAACCCCGTTAGTTTTTTGGCGTTAAATAGTCATGTGCCATACATGTGACAATATTTTAAAGGGTAGTTCAGGTAGTTTGGTCAAAAGAATGGGAAACAAATTATCCGGCTTAATGAGTGAAAAAACAAAGTTTAGGGTTTAAAATGAAAAAAAAACCCAATATGTATATAACCACCACCATGATATGACCCTTCCGAATACAAAACGCCAAACATAATTCCAATCCCCGTCCCTATCTTCCTCCGTCTCTCCAACACGATAGTCGATTTTCAGTACAGAGTTATAGATCCGGAACGGTCCAACTCCACCTACCCATTTGCCTCCCTCTTCATCTTCTCCTTCTTCCTAATCGTTGATGCATGATCTTAATTTGAATTTGTATGGGATCAAATCATCAAATGAATTAATTGATATACACCCACTTCTTTCTTGATTGATTTTGTATAATTTCGACTTTATATAGGATATTACTACTGTAATTGTAGCTGTAGAAAGAGAGAGAGAGATGCCGGTTGATCTGGAATCTATATCGGAGGCGACGTCCGGTGCTGTCGGAGCTCTGGTCAGCACCACCATCTTGTACCCTCTTGACACCTGTAAAGCCAAATACCAGGCTGAGGTCCGTGCTCACGGTCGCCAGAAGTACAGGTCTGCCCTCCCATCCCTTTCTGAAAATTTCCCCTTTTGTTTCATTTCAGTTATTCTTATTTTTAATTGTAATTATATTCTGATTTAAGGGAGGAATACAGTTGGCGAGGGATTGATTAACTAGTGTTGGTGATGGATTTGAACTGGAATTGTGATGTGGGTTTTGAAGGTCTTTGAAAAGGGTATCTTGAAGTCAATTTGTAGAGGGAAATTGAACAACAGTGATGCATTTTTAGAGCAACCAAGAGAAGGATAGATACTGAGCGAGACATGGGAATTAATAAACTGAAGTTGTGGTGGTGCTTACCGCGGACTAGTGGCGGTGGTAGCCGGTGGCGTGTGGGTGCCAGAGATTGACTGGTGATTGGGAAGATGAAGAGAGGGATTTAGTCTACTTAACAAATGTGGGTGCATTTGTTTAGTTTCCTTAACATCAATAGCTAAAGTGGTGAAAAACAATTGATCAGGGACTTATTTGAAACAAGTTTAACCTTTGTATTCTAGCTTAAAGTGAACTACCTAAAATACCCTTAAAAAAAGTCATGTGCATTGACATATGACTATTTAACGCCAAAAAACTAACGGGGTTAGTGATAGTGACTATGGATGCAAAAATAAATAAGTTGAATGTGTTGTTTCAAAAGGAAATTAGTTTAGTGACCAAATACCCAAAGTGGTCATAGTTGAGTGATTTTTGGTGCAGTTTTGCCTAAAAATTAATACACATTTCAAACAGATCCATTTTGTCAATCACACGCAAATCACATACTCCCTCCTTTTCAAGGAAGTTGCAACATTTTTCCATGTAGGGTATTTCACAAAAGTTGCAACAATTCAAAAATAGAAGCTTTTTATTACTTTTATAATCATCCACTCATTCTCTCTCTTCCTCTCAACCACTCATTATTTTCCACTCAGTCTCTTTCCACCTCCACTAGTTCTCTCTCTTTCTCTCTACCTTTCATTCTTAATATACTATTATATCCTTAATTTCTCAACTCCAAAATAAATGTTTCAACTTTTCTGAAACGGAGGGAGTATGCGTTAACTGATTTTTCTTACAAAATTTGTTAAAAAGCTCTAGTTTGCAAATAAAGTGATAAATCAGGCCCTATTTCATTTCATGATGACTCTTTATTTTGGATCAACAAATTCAGAAGCACGTGTGGCATGCCTCAAACGGGCCATAAAGAGTCGACCCGTTAGAAAACACCTATTTGATCCAATAAAATGGAATCGAAGTGGGCTATTATATCCCTTGCTATTCAAAGCCCTATATTATTTCAGCAAATAGTGACTACTGAGCCCAACTTAGCGGAGGTAATATTTACTACTCCCTCTGTCCCTAAATAAGTGTCCAAATTTCATTTTAAGGGACACTGAAAATCTCAACTTTGTGAACAATTTGGTAACAACGATTCATATATAATCTTGTAATCTCCTTTCCAAACCTTTAGTTTTGCACGTATAAAGAAACCGGTGAAAAAAAATTCGAAAAAAAACGTTTAGGGAGAAAGTTATGTTAAAAAAAGACACTCATTTAGGGACAATTTTTTTTTGAAAATAGACACTCATTTAGGGACAGAGGGAGTAGTATATTTTGGGACGGAAGAAGTATTAGGCTTGCTCTGTCCTGCCACGACTTTCATTATCACAATTAAAAAAATAGATAACAATTTTTAAATGTTTTAAAAATTGTTAGGCATCGGAGACGTGCCTAGCGCCTAGGCGGGAGTTAAGTAGGGCCTAAACGGGAATTAGGCGGGGGGCCTAGACTTTAGGCATGAATTATAACATTCTGATGAAATAGAATTGAGAATGTCACTATGCTAATCATAAGGTTGAAAATAGTATCATTTAGGTCGAGGATATATAACAACTTCAAGAACATAATAAATAATTGATTTTTGTTTTCCTAAGCTTACAAAATTTCAGTTCCAACACTCCACAACAAAGCGGCATAAAAGACGATTTTCTTGGAATTTGTACTAGTAAGAAATGACAATGTTCGAGGACCAAATATATATTTTTTAAGCAAAACAACAAGGCGGGTCTCGACGTAGGCCGCGCCCAGCCCGACTAGTTGGCGCCTAAGCATCGATTTTGCTGCTGACCAAACTTCTGGACGGATTTGAAGTTACTCGTGGCGTTTCATGGCCACCTAACGACTAAGCGACTTAAGTGAGCGACTTTTAGAGCACTCCCATTTTTGTCCTCAACTGCAAAGAAATAAACGGTTCAAATATATACAATAATATTGGATCATTCCACTAACAATTTGTCATGGACTGAAGCAAAAAAAAAAAAAAAAAAAAAAAAAGCAATCCCTCATCATATAACAAATATTCAGTCCTAAAAATTAGTCGCAATTTTAAGTATAAACTTAAGAGGTGGTCTCCCATGAGAACAAGGGGATCCGTCTCATGCATGAGACGGGTCGCCCCATGACCCATGGGCCGAACCCGCCACGTGGCAACCCACCATTGGCCAAAAAAAAAAAAATTGAAACAAAGGATATAAAGAAGCCCGTTTAAGGCCATAAATAACATTTTTTTGTTGTTTTAGACCCCGCCTCAAGGGGCTTTGCCCTATGACTTTTGTCCGTCTCGCTCCGACGTTCGATTTGATATGCGGTGCGTTCCGCGGTTCATCCGGAGTCAAAAGTTATGACGGTTTCGGCGCACTCGCTGAAATTACTCCAAAAACTTCAACGCGTTAGTGTCCGCATCAATTAGTAATTTAAAACATCAAACATACTTTATTTATAGAATCCTAAATTTTTATTTTTATTTTTGCAAAATATGTGGCTCGATTTTCTTCACCGAGATATACTGCTACATCACATTTCTTATCTTTAGCCATATCTTAAAATTCAACTAAATGAATGATTATAATTTCTAATATTTTAATTTAAGATATCCATTATCTTTAGCCTACTAAAATTAAGTAATCATGTTTTCGTAATTTAAGCTCAGAAAATATTTGATTTAAAAAAAAATCAGTTTTAAAAAACTAAATCATTTCCTGAAATAAGTATTATATACATTTGCCTATAGAATAATGCCACGTGGATTTCCACGTCATAATTCCATGTGGCTTAATGAGAAGGCTTGAAATGTTTTTGCTTTTATATATTATATAGACGTGTAGATTTTTACCATTAATTATTAACTTTAATTTTTTTTCACTAAATAACCAAAAAATACAAATTCTCATATAAAAATGAATATGCATGCAAAGTTGACAACATCTACGTCCAAATTAAAGATAACGGCTTTTGTCCGTCTCGCTCCGACGTTCGATTTGATATGCGGTGCGTTCCGCGGTTCATCCGGAGTCAAAAGTTATGACGGTTTCGGCGCACTCGCTGAAATTACTCCAAAAACTTCAACGCGTTAGTGTCCGCATCAATTAGTAATTTAAAACATCAAACATACTTTATTTATAGAATCCTAAATTTTTATTTTTATTTTTGCAAAATATGTGGCTCGATTTTCTTCACCGAGATATACTGCTACATCACATTTCTTATCTTTAGCCATATCTTAAAATTCAACTAAATGAATGATTATAATTTCTAATATTTTAATTTAAGATATCCATTATCTTTAGCCTACTAAAATTAAGTAATCATGTTTTCGTAATTTAAGCTCAGAAAATATTTGATTTAAAAAAAAAATCAGTTTTAAAAAACTAAATCATTTCCTGAAATAAGTATTATATACATTTGCCTATAGAATAATGCCACGTGGATTTCCACGTCATAATTCCATGTGGCTTAATGAGAAGGCTTGAAATGTTTTTGCTTTTATATATTATATAGACGTGTAGATTTTTACCATTAATTATTAACTTTAATTTTTTTTCACTAAATAACCAAAAAATACAAATTCTCATATAAAAATGAATATGCATGCAAAGTTGACAACATCTACGTCCAAATTAAAGATAACGGCTTTTGTCCGTCTCGCTCCGACGTTCGATTTGATATGCGGTGCGTTCCGCGGTTCATCCGGAGTCAAAAGTTATGACGGTTTCGGCGCACTCGCTGAAATTACTCCAAAAACTTCAACGCGTTAGTGTCCGCATCAATTAGTAATTTAAAACATCAAACATACTTTATTTATAGAATCCTAAATTTTTATTTTTATTTTTGCAAAATATGTGGCTCGATTTTCTTCACCGAGATATACTGCTACATCACATTTCTTATCTTTAGCCATATCTTAAAATTCAACTAAATGAATGATTATAATTTCTAATATTTTAATTTAAGATATCCATTATCTTTAGCCTACTAAAATTAAGTAATCATGTTTTCGTAATTTAAGCTCAGAAAATATTTGATTTAAAAAAAAAATCAGTTTTAAAAAACTAAATCATTTCCTGAAATAAGTATTATATACATTTGCCTATAGAATAATGCCACGTGGATTTCCACGTCATAATTCCATGTGGCTTAATGAGAAGGCTTGAAATGTTTTTGCTTTTATATATTATATAGACGTGTAGATTTTTACCATTAATTATTAACTTTAATTTTTTTTCACTAAATAACCAAAAAATACAAATTCTCATATAAAAATGAATATGCATGCAAAGTTGACAACATCTACGTCCAAATTAAAGATAACGGCTTTTGTCCGTCTCGCTCCGACGTTCGATTTGATATGCGGTGCGTTCCGCGGTTCATCCGGAGTCAAAAGTTATGACGGTTTCGGCGCACTCGCTGAAATTACTCCAAAAACTTCAACGCGTTAGTGTCCGCATCAATTAGTAATTTAAAACATCAAACATACTTTATTTATAGAATCCTAAATTTTTATTTTTATTTTTGCAAAATATGTGGCTCGATTTTCTTCACCGAGATATACTGCTACATCACATTTCTTATCTTTAGCCATATCTTAAAATTCAACTAAATGAATGATTATAATTTCTAATATTTTAATTTAAGATATCCATTATCTTTAGCCTACTAAAATTAAGTAATCATGTTTTCGTAATTTAAGCTCAGAAAATATTTGATTTAAAAAAAAAATCAGTTTTAAAAAACTAAATCATTTCCTGAAATAAGTATTATATACATTTGCCTATAGAATAATGCCACGTGGATTTCCACGTCATAATTCCATGTGGCTTAATGAGAAGGCTTGAAATGTTTTTGCTTTTATATATTATATAGACGTGTAGATTTTTACCATTAATTATTAACTTTAATTTTTTTTCACTAAATAACAAAAAATACAAATTCTCATATAAAAATGAATATGCATGCAAAGTTGACAACATCTACGTCCAAATTAAAGATAACGGCTTTTGTCCGTCTCGCTCCGACGTTCGATTTGATATGCGGTGCGTTCCGCGGTTCATCCGGAGTCAAAAGTTATGACGGTTTCGGCGCACTCGCTGAAATTACTCCAAAAACTTCAACGCGTTAGTGTCCGCATCAATTAGTAATTTAAAACATCAAACATACTTTATTTATAGAATCCTAAATTTTTATTTTTATTTTTGCAAAATATGTGGCTCGATTTTCTTCACCGAGATATACTGCTACATCACATTTCTTATCTTTAGCCATATCTTAAAATTCAACTAAATGAATGATTATAATTTCTAATATTTTAATTTAAGATATCCATTATCTTTAGCCTACTAAAATTAAGTAATCATGTTTTCGTAATTTAAGCTCAGAAAATATTTGATTTAAAAAAAAATCAGTTTTAAAAAACTAAATCATTTCCTGAAATAAGTATTATATACATTTGCCTATAGAATAATGCCACGTGGATTTCCACGTCATAATTCCATGTGGCTTAATGAGAAGGCTTGAAATGTTTTTGCTTTTATATATTATATAGACGTGTAGATTTTTACCATTAATTATTAACTTTAATTTTTTTTCACTAAATAACAAAAAAATACAAATTCTCATATAAAAATGAATATGCATGCAAAGTTGACAACATCTACGTCCAAATTAAAGATAACGGCTTTTGTCCGTCTCGCTCCGACGTTCGATTTGATATGCGGTGCGTTCCGCGGTTCATCCGGAGTCAAAAGTTATGACGGTTTCGGCGCACTCGCTGAAATTACTCCAAAAACTTCAACGCGTTAGTGTCCGCATCAATTAGTAATTTAAAACATCAAACATACTTTATTTATAGAATCCTAAATTTTTATTTTTATTTTTGCAAAATATGTGGCTCGATTTTCTTCACCGAGATATACTGCTACATCACATTTCTTATCTTTAGCCATATCTTAAAATTCAACTAAATGAATGATTATAATTTCTAATATTTTAATTTAAGATATCCATTATCTTTAGCCTACTAAAATTAAGTAATCATGTTTTCGTAATTTAAGCTCAGAAAATATTTGATTTAAAAAAAAAAATCAGTTTTAAAAAACTAAATCATTTCCTGAAATAAGTATTATATACATTTGCCTATAGAATAATGCCACGTGGATTTCCACGTCATAATTCCATGTGGCTTAATGAGAAGGCTTGAAATGTTTTTGCTTTTATATATTATATAGACGTGTAGATTTTTACCATTAATTATTAACTTTAATTTTTTTCACTAAATAACCAAAAAATACAAATTCTCATATAAAAATGAATATGCATGCAAAGTTGACAACATCTACGTCCAAATTAAAGATAACGGCTTTTGTCCGTCTCGCTCCGACGTTCGATTTGATATGCGGTGCGTTCCGCGGTTCATCCGGAGTCAAAAGTTATGACGGTTTCGGCGCACTCGCTGAAATTACTCCAAAAACTTCAACGCGTTAGTGTCCGCATCAATTAGTAATTTAAAACATCAAACATACTTTATTTATAGAATCCTAAATTTTTATTTTTATTTTTGCAAAATATGTGGCTCGATTTTCTTCACCGAGATATACTGCTACATCACATTTCTTATCTTTAGCCATATCTTAAAATTCAACTAAATGAATGATTATAATTTCTAATATTTTAATTTAAGATATCCATTATCTTTAGCCTACTAAAATTAAGTAATCATGTTTTCGTAATTTAAGCTCAGAAAATATTTGATTTAAAAAAAAAATCAGTTTTAAAAAACTAAATCATTTCCTGAAATAAGTATTATATACATTTGCCTATAGAATAATGCCACGTGGATTTCCACGTCATAATTCCATGTGGCTTAATGAGAAGGCTTGAAATGTTTTTGCTTTTATATATTATATAGACGTGTAGATTTTTACCATTAATTATTAACTTTAATTTTTTTTCACTAAATAACAAAAAATACAAATTCTCATATAAAAATGAATATGCATGCAAAGTTGACAACATCTACGTCCAAATTAAAGATAACGGCTTTTGTCCGTCTCGCTCCGACGTTCGATTTGATATGCGGTGCGTTCCGCGGTTCATCCGGAGTCAAAAGTTATGACGGTTTCGGCGCACTCGCTGAAATTACTCCAAAAACTTCAACGCGTTAGTGTCCGCATCAATTAGTAATTTAAAACATCAAACATACTTTATTTATAGAATCCTAAATTTTTATTTTTATTTTTGCAAAATATGTGGCTCGATTTTCTTCACCGAGATATACTGCTACATCACATTTCTTATCTTTAGCCATATCTTAAAATTCAACTAAATGAATGATTATAATTTCTAATATTTTAATTTAAGATATCCATTATCTTTAGCCTACTAAAATTAAGTAATCATGTTTTCGTAATTTAAGCTCAGAAAATATTTGATTTAAAAAAAAAATCAGTTTTAAAAAACTAAATCATTTCCTGAAATAAGTATTATATACATTTGCCTATAGAATAATGCCACGTGGATTTCCACGTCATAATTCCATGTGGCTTAATGAGAAGGCTTGAAATGTTTTTGCTTTTATATATTATATAGACGTGTAGATTTTTACCATTAATTATTAACTTTAATTTTTTTTCACTAAATAACCAAAAAATACAAATTCTCATATAAAAATGAATATGCATGCAAAGTTGACAACATCTACGTCCAAATTAAAGATAACGGCTTTTGTCCGTCTCGCTCCGACGTTCGATTTGATATGCGGTGCGTTCCGCGGTTCATCCGGAGTCAAAAGTTATGACGGTTTCGGCGCACTCGCTGAAATTACTCCAAAAACTTCAACGCGTTAGTGTCCGCATCAATTAGTAATTTAAAACATCAAACATACTTTATTTATAGAATCCTAAATTTTTATTTTTATTTTTGCAAAATATGTGGCTCGATTTTCTTCACCGAGATATACTGCTACATCACATTTCTTATCTTTAGCCATATCTTAAAATTCAACTAAATGAATGATTATAATTTCTAATATTTTAATTTAAGATATCCATTATCTTTAGCCTACTAAAATTAAGTAATCATGTTTTCGTAATTTAAGCTCAGAAAATATTTGATTTAAAAAAAAAATCAGTTTTAAAAAACTAAATCATTTCCTGAAATAAGTATTATATACATTTGCCTATAGAATAATGCCACGTGGATTTCCACGTCATAATTCCATGTGGCTTAATGAGAAGGCTTGAAATGTTTTTGCTTTTATATATTATATAGACGTGTAGATTTTTACCATTAATTATTAACTTTAATTTTTTTTCACTAAATAACAAAAAATACAAATTCTCATATAAAAATGAATATGCATGCAAAGTTGACAACATCTACGTCCAAATTAAAGATAACGACTTTTGTCCGTCTCGCTCCGACGTTCGATTTGATATGCGGTGCGTTCCGCGGTTCATCCGGAGTCAAAAGTTATGACGGTTTCGGCGCACTCGCTGAAATTACTCCAAAAACTTCAACGCGTTAGTGTCCGCATCAATTAGTAATTTAAAACATCAAACATACTTTATTTATAGAATCCTAAATTTTTATTTTTATTTTTGCAAAATATGTGGCTCGATTTTCTTCACCGAGATATACTGCTACATCACATTTCTTATCTTTAGCCATATCTTAAAATTCAACTAAATGAATGATTATAATTTCTAATATTTTAATTTAAGATATCCATTATCTTTAGCCTACTAAAATTAAGTAATCATGTTTTCGTAATTTAAGCTCAGAAAATATTTGATTTAAAAAAAAATCAGTTTTAAAAAACTAAATCATTTCCTGAAATAAGTATTATATACATTTGCCTATAGAATAATGCCACGTGGATTTCCACGTCATAATTCCATGTGGCTTAATGAGAAGGCTTGAAATGTTTTTGCTTTTATATATTATATAGACGTGTAGATTTTTACCATTAATTATTAACTTTAATTTTTTTTCACTAAATAACAAAAAAATACAAATTCTCATATAAAAATGAATATGCATGCAAAGTTGACAACATCTACGTCCAAATTAAAGATAACGACTTTTGTCCGTCTCGCTCCGACGTTCGATTTGATATGCGGTGCGTTCCGCGGTTCATCCGGAGTCAAAAGTTATGACGGTTTCGGCGCACTCGCTGAAATTACTCCAAAAACTTCAACGCGTTAGTGTCCGCATCAATTAGTAATTTAAAACATCAAACATACTTTATTTATAGAATCCTAAATTTTTATTTTTATTTTTGCAAAATATGTGGCTCGATTTTCTTCACCGAGATATACTGCTACATCACATTTCTTATCTTTAGCCATATCTTAAAATTCAACTAAATGAATGATTATAATTTCTAATATTTTAATTTAAGATATCCATTATCTTTAGCCTACTAAAATTAAGTAATCATGTTTTCGTAATTTAAGCTCAGAAAATATTTGATTTAAAAAAAAAATCAGTTTTAAAAAACTAAATCATTTCCTGAAATAAGTATTATATACATTTGCCTATAGAATAATGCCACGTGGATTTCCACGTCATAATTCCATGTGGCTTAATGAGAAGGCTTGAAATGTTTTTGCTTTTATATATTATATAGACGTGTAGATTTTTACCATTAATTATTAACTTTAATTTTTTTTCACTAAATAACAAAAAAATACAAATTCTCATATAAAAATGAATATGCATGCAAAGTTGACAACATCTACGTCCAAATTAAAGATAACGACTTTTGTCCGTCTCGCTCCGACGTTCGATTTGATATGCGGTGCGTTCCGCGGTTCATCCGGAGTCAAAAGTTATGACGGTTTCGGCGCACTCGCTGAAATTACTCCAAAAACTTCAACGCGTTAGTGTCCGCATCAATTAGTAATTTAAAACATCAAACATACTTTATTTATAGAATCCTAAATTTTTATTTTTATTTTTGCAAAATATGTGGCTCGATTTTCTTCACCGAGATATACTGCTACATCACATTTCTTATCTTTAGCCATATCTTAAAATTCAACTAAATGAATGATTATAATTTCTAATATTTTAATTTAAGATATCCATTATCTTTAGCCTACTAAAATTAAGTAATCATGTTTTCGTAATTTAAGCTCAGAAAATATTTGATTTAAAAAAAAAATCAGTTTTAAAAAACTAAATCATTTCCTGAAATAAGTATTATATACATTTGCCTATAGAATAATGCCACGTGGATTTCCACGTCATAATTCCATGTGGCTTAATGAGAAGGCTTGAAATGTTTTTGCTTTTATATATTATATAGACGTGTAGATTTTTACCATTAATTATTAACTTTAATTTTTTTTCACTAAATAACAAAAAAATACAAATTCTCATATAAAAATGAATATGCATGCAAAGTTGACAACATCTACGTCCAAATTAAAGATAACGGCTTTTGTCCGTCTCGCTCCGACGTTCGATTTGATATGCGGTGCGTTCCGCGGTTCATCCGGAGTCAAAAGTTATGACGGTTTCGGCGCACTCGCTGAAATTACTCCAAAAACTTCAACGCGTTAGTGTCCGCATCAATTAGTAATTTAAAACATCAAACATACTTTATTTATAGAATCCTAAATTTTTATTTTTATTTTTGCAAAATATGTGGCTCGATTTTCTTCACCGAGATATACTGCTACATCACATTTCTTATCTTTAGCCATATCTTAAAATTCAACTAAATGAATGATTATAATTTCTAATATTTTAATTTAAGATATCCATTATCTTTAGCCTACTAAAATTAAGTAATCATGTTTTCGTAATTTAAGCTCAGAAAATATTTGATTTAAAAAAAAAATCAGTTTTAAAAAACTAAATCATTTCCTGAAATAAGTATTATATACATTTGCCTATAGAATAATGCCACGTGGATTTCCACGTCATAATTCCATGTGGCTTAATGAGAAGGCTTGAAATGTTTTTGCTTTTATATATTATATAGACGTGTAGATTTTTACCATTAATTATTAACTTTAATTTTTTTTCACTAAATAACAAAAAAATACAAATTCTCATATAAAAATGAATATGCATGCAAAGTTGACAACATCTACGTCCAAATTAAAGATAACGGCTTTTGTCCGTCTCGCTCCGACGTTCGATTTGATATGCGGTGCGTTCCGCGGTTCATCCGGAGTCAAAAGTTATGACGGTTTCGGCGCACTCGCTGAAATTACTCCAAAAACTTCAACGCGTTAGTGTCCGCATCAATTAGTAATTTAAAACATCAAACATACTTTATTTATAGAATCCTAAATTTTTATTTTTATTTTTGCAAAATATGTGGCTCGATTTTCTTCACCGAGATATACTGCTACATCACATTTCTTATCTTTAGCCATATCTTAAAATTCAACTAAATGAATGATTATAATTTCTAATATTTTAATTTAAGATATCCATTATCTTTAGCCTACTAAAATTAAGTAATCATGTTTTCGTAATTTAAGCTCAGAAAATATTTGATTTAAAAAAAAAAATCAGTTTTAAAAAACTAAATCATTTCCTGAAATAAGTATTATATACATTTGCCTATAGAATAATGCCACGTGGATTTCCACGTCATAATTCCATGTGGCTTAATGAGAAGGCTTGAAATGTTTTTGCTTTTATATATTATATAGACGTGTAGATTTTTACCATTAATTATTAACTTTAATTTTTTTTCACTAAATAACAAAAAAATACAAATTCTCATATAAAAATGAATATGCATGCAAAGTTGACAACATCTACGTCCAAATTAAAGATAACGGCTTTTGTCCGTCTCGCTCCGACGTTCGATTTGATATGCGGTGCGTTCCGCGGTTCATCCGGAGTCAAAAGTTATGACGGTTTCGGCGCACTCGCTGAAATTACTCCAAAAACTTCAACGCGTTAGTGTCCGCATCAATTAGTAATTTAAAACATCAAACATACTTTATTTATAGAATCCTAAATTTTTATTTTTATTTTTGCAAAATATGTGGCTCGATTTTCTTCACCGAGATATACTGCTACATCACATTTCTTATCTTTAGCCATATCTTAAAATTCAACTAAATGAATGATTATAATTTCTAATATTTTAATTTAAGATATCCATTATCTTTAGCCTACTAAAATTAAGTAATCATGTTTTCGTAATTTAAGCTCAGAAAATATTTGATTTAAAAAAAAATCAGTTTTAAAAAACTAAATCATTTCCTGAAATAAGTATTATATACATTTGCCTATAGAATAATGCCACGTGGATTTCCACGTCATAATTCCATGTGGCTTAATGAGAAGGCTTGAAATGTTTTTGCTTTTATATATTATATAGACGTGTAGATTTTTACCATTAATTATTAACTTTAATTTTTTTTCACTAAATAACCAAAAAATACAAATTCTCATATAAAAATGAATATGCATGCAAAGTTGACAACATCTACGTCCAAATTAAAGATAACGCTTTTGTCCGTCTCGCTCCGACGTTCGATTTGATATGCGGTGCGTTCCGCGGTTCATCCGGAGTCAAAAGTTATGACGGTTTCGGCGCACTCGCTGAAATTACTCCAAAAACTTCAACGCGTTAGTGTCCGCATCAATTAGTAATTTAAAACATCAAACATACTTTATTTATAGAATCCTAAATTTTTATTTTTATTTTTGCAAAATATGTGGCTCGATTTTCTTCACGAGATATACTGCTACATCACATTTCTTATCTTTAGCCATATCTTAAAATTCAACTAAATGAATGATTATAATTTCTAATATTTTAATTTAAGATATCCATTATCTTTAGCCTACTAAAATTAAGTAATCATGTTTTCGTAATTTAAGCTCAGAAAATATTTGATTTAAAAAAAAAAATCAGTTTTAAAAAACTAAATCATTTCCTGAAATAAGTATTATATACATTTGCCTATAGAATAATGCCACGTGGATTTCCACGTCATAATTCCATGTGGCTTAATGAGAAGGCTTGAAATGTTTTTGCTTTTATATATTATATAGACGTGTAGATTTTTACCATTAATTATTAACTTTAATTTTTTTTCACTAAATAACCAAAAAATACAAATTCTCATATAAAAATGAATATGCATGCAAAGTTGACAACATCTACGTCCAAATTAAAGATAACGGCTTTTGTCCGTCTCGCTCCGACGTTCGATTTGATATGCGGTGCGTTCCGCGGTTCATCCGGAGTCAAAAGTTATGACGGTTTCGGCGCACTCGCTGAAATTACTCCAAAAACTTCAACGCGTTAGTGTCCGCATCAATTAGTAATTTAAAACATCAAACATACTTTATTTATAGAATCCTAAATTTTTATTTTATTTTTGCAAAATATGTGGCTCGATTTTCTTCACCGAGATATACTGCTACATCACATTTCTTATCTTTAGCCATATCTTAAAATTCAACTAAATGAATGATTATAATTTCTAATATTTTAATTTAAGATATCCATTATCTTTAGCCTACTAAAATTAAGTAATCATGTTTTCGTAATTTAAGCTCAGAAAATATTTGATTTAAAAAAAAAATCAGTTTTAAAAAACTAAATCATTTCCTGAAATAAGTATTATATACATTTGCCTATAGAATAATGCCACGTGGATTTCCACGTCATAATTCCATGTGGCTAATGAGAAGGCTTGAAATGTTTTTGCTTTTATATATTATATAGACGTGTAGATTTTTACCATTAATTATTAACTTTAATTTTTTTTCACTAAATAACAAAAAATACAAATTCTCATATAAAATGAATATGCATGCAAAGTTGACAACATCTACGTCCAAATTAAAGATAACGCTTTTGTCCGTCTCGCTCCGACGTTCGATTTGATATGCGGTGCGTTCCGCGGTTCATCCGGAGTCAAAAGTTATGACGGTTTCGGCGCACTCGCTGAAATTACTCCAAAAACTTCAACGCGTTAGTGTCCGCATCAATTAGTAATTTAAAACATCAAACATACTTTATTTATAGAATCCTAAATTTTTATTTTTATTTTTGCAAAATATGTGGCTCGATTTTCTTCACCGAGATATACTGCTACATCACATTTCTTATCTTTAGCCATATCTTAAAATTCAACTAAATGAATGATTATAATTTCTAATATTTTAATTTAAGATATCCATTATCTTTAGCCTACTAAAATTAAGTAATCATGTTTTCGTAATTTAAGCTCAGAAAATATTTGATTTAAAAAAAAAAATCAGTTTTAAAAAACTAAATCATTTCCTGAAATAAGTATTATATACATTTGCCTATAGAATAATGCCACGTGGATTTCCACGTCATAATTCCATGTGGCTTAATGAGAAGGCTTGAAATGTTTTTGCTTTTATATATTATATAGACGTGTAGATTTTTACCATTAATTATTAACTTTAATTTTTTTCACTAAATAACCAAAAAATACAAATTCTCATATAAAAATGAATATGCATGCAAAGTTGACAACATCTACGTCCAAATTAAAGATAACGGCTTTTGTCCGTCTCGCTCCGACGTTCGATTTGATATGCGGTGCGTTCCGCGGTTCATCCGGAGTCAAAAGTTATGACGGTTTCGGCGCACTCGCTGAAATTACTCCAAAAAACTTCAACGCGTTAGTGTCCGCATCAATTAGTAATTAAAACATCAAACATACTTTATTTATAGAATCCTAAATTTTATTTTTATTTTTGCAAAATATGTGGCTCGATTTTCTTCACCGAGCATACTGCTACATCACTTTCTTATCTTTAG